>JADBJO010012879.1:52500-55325 GCA_016801955.1 Conus betulinus | reverse complement strand
ATGTATGGATGACGCCATGTGACCGGTCTTATGTGTTTGTTTTGTGCGTATGTGTGTACACATTCGTGGCATGCATGTATTGCATGTTCTTTTGCCACCTTCCTCTCTCTCTCTCTCTCTCTCTCTCTATCTCTCTCTCTCTCTCTCTCTCTCTCTCTCTCTCTTGTCGCTATCATTTTACTTTCTCCATTTCTGTCTGATTTGCGTGTTGCAACATGTTCTCCTGCCGTTGGGCCACGCGAAGAACTCTGGCCGTTTGGTGAATGTTTTTTTTTGTTTGTTTGTTTGTTTGTTTTTTTGTTTCTTTTTTTTCCCCGTGCCCCTAAATCATGCCACTTTCATCCCTGTCTTCCCCGACAATGCTTGGTCAGAACACAGTGTTCAGGGCTGTCCCTCATCCCTGTCTTCCCCGACAATGCTTGATCAGAACACAGTGTTCAGGGCTGTCACTCATCCCTGTTTCCCTGACAATGCTTGGTCAGAACACAGTGTTCAGGGCTGTCACTCATCCCTGTCTTCCCCGACAATGCTTGATCAGAACACAGTGTTCAGGGCTGTCACATCATCCCTGTCTTCCCCGACAATGCTTGGTCAGAACACAGTGTTCAGGGCTGTCACTCATCCCTGTCTTCCCCGACAATGCTTGGTCAGAACACAGTGTTCAGGGCTGTCACTCATCCCTGTCTTCCCCGACAATGCTTGGTCAGAACACAGTGTTCAGGGCTGTCACTCATCCCTGTCTTCCCCGACAATGCTTGGTCAGAACACAATGTTCAGGGGCTGTCCCTCATCCCTGTCTTCCCCGACGGTGCTTGGTCACAACACAGTGTTCAGGGCTGTCACTCATCCCTGTCTTCCCCAACAATGCTTGGTCAGAACACAGTGTTCAGGGCTGTCACTCATCCCTGTCTCCCCTGACAATGCTTGGTCAGAACACAGTGTTCAGGGCTGTCACTCATCCCTGTCTTCCCTGACAATGCTTGGTCAGAACACAGTGTTCAGGGCTGTCACTCATCCCTGTCTTCCCCGACAGTGCTGGTCACAACACAGTGTTCAGGGCTGTCACCCATCCCTGTCTTGCCCGACAAATGCTTGGTCAGAACACAGTGTTCAGGTGTGTCCTTCATCCTGTCTTCCCCGACAATGCTTGGTCAGAACACAGTGTTCAGGGCTGTCACTCATCCCTGTCTTCCCCGACAATGCTTGGTCAGAACACAGTGTTCAGGGACTGTCACTCATCCCTGTCTTCCCCGACAATGCTGGGTCAGAACACAGTGTTCAGGGCTGTCGGCGGCTTGACAAGGCCCACGCCCCTTCAATTGCACGTGCTGCACATGTGCTTCGGTTATCGGCCGTAGAGAGAGAGAGAGAGAGAGGTGAGGGTGGGGCATTGGCTCCAGCATCCAGTACATGACTACCTGGATACGCTCGGCCGTGACAGTATGCCACGAAAGCGCCTGAGTATACTTACTCCCCCTTCTCCTTCCCTCCCCCCCCCCCACTCACTCACACACATACACACACACACACCACAGACACACACACACACTCCCTTCCCCCTACCCGCCCCCCTCCCCCTCTTCTCTCTCTTCACTCTTGTTTCATGCATACATAAATGCATCTATATAAACGCATGTAAGTTTGCTGAAGATAAACAGTGAATTCAGGTACAAGTAAAGACAGAGGGGGAGGGGGGGGGGGGGGGCGGGGGTGGTGTTAACAGGCAAACGCTCGCGGCGCTGTATGCTTCAGTTCCCAATGACTCTTCTCGCTGTCGTTCACATCTTTATGTCATCTGAACGTCTTCGCACTTCGTGCGCTTCCTGTCGGGGATGAAGTTCATCGAGTTGTGATCCAGATTACTCTAAAGATAGACACAACCAACATAGTCTACAAGACGGAAAAAAATACCAGCGTAATGATTAGCTTCTGAGGGGAAAAACAATCACCTCTCAGCAAATTACATCATAACAGTCACCAGTGGCACTGGGACATTTTCAAAGCTGAGGGGGTGAGAGAGAGGGTATGGGGTAGAAGTCAGAAAGCGGGTGGGTCTGGGGCGGGAGATGTTGTTGGGGAGGTTTAATGAAGGAGCGGTGGGGGGGGGGGGGAGATAAGATTTCCAGCAGAAAGAAGATAGGTCTTCAGTAAAGGATGGAAACAAAAAAAAGAAAGAAATTCATAACAGTGATGCTCCTGAAGGGGCGGATCAAAGGCTAATGGAAAAGAGGGGGTCCTGACTGGGGAAGGGTTCATGGGCAACGCCTCGATAAGGTAGAGGGTGGGGAGGGGGGAGGTCTGTCTTGCACACCATGCCCTATCTCCCCTCCACACCCACTTCCCCATTCGAAGCTGAAAGTAGTGTCTGTTTTTTATGTGAACTGGAAGCATCTCGTAGCAAACAGCATATGCCATTTCACTAAATATGTATGTGTGAACCAATCGCTATAAAAAAAGGAAAAAAAAAAAACAAAAAGAAAACAATACCCCCCTTCGCGCGAAAAAAAAAAAAAAAAAAAAAAAAACCGGAGATGTGAAACGAGGTTGGGGTGCCCAGGACCCCCCTCCTCCTCCTCCTAGCCCTCCCCTCCCCCCTCCCTTGTGCTGGGTGGCGTATCCAGCCACTACGCAGATGCCGTCTGTTTCAAGTTGATATTGTCTGTTCTCTCTGGAAACGGTTTGATATTGTCTGTACTCTCTGGAAAACGGTTTTGATATGGTCTGTTCTCTCTGGAAACGGTTTGTTTGATATGGTCTGTTCTCTCTGGAAAACGTTTGATATGGTCTGTTCTCTCTGGAAACGGTTTGATATGGTCTGTTCTCTC
>JADBJO010012879.1:40000-47500 GCA_016801955.1 Conus betulinus | reverse complement strand
TATACGGACTTTCTGAAAATACACTTCAATTCATGTCCTCATTTCTTTCTGGTCGAAAACAGGTAGTATGTGTTAATTCCTCAAAATCAGATTTGCAGCCAGTAAAATATGGTGTTCCACAAGGATCCGTTCTTGGGTCCTTTACTCTTTTCGATCTATATAAATGATTTACCGCTACGTATTCGATGTGACTGCGAATTATTTGCTGATGACAGCTCTATGCATTCTAACCACCCTTGCTTGCTTGCAGGTGTGACGTCCGATCTACAAGATAGTGTGAACAATGCCGTCAAATGGACGGAAATCAATCACATGTTTCTAAATGCAAAAAAAAAAAAAAAAAAAATGCATGGTCATTACCAGCAGACAAAAACGTCAAAAATATGCCTGCTGATTTATTTTCAATATTTGTTTCCAGTGAAAAAATCGAAGAAGTAAAAAACACACATAAAGTTTTAGGTTGGTCATTGATAACAACTTATCATGGTCCGATCACATTGCTTACCTATGCAAACGAATATCCCAAAAAATATTCCAGTTATCAAAAATAAAGCATTTTCTGAATATGCATGCTAGAAAACAAATTCTTTCATGCCCATATACAGTCGACTATAGACTATGCTTCTACTTTATGGGATTCAGCCAGCGCAAACATTCTGAAACCTTTAGCAAGATTGTATCGGCGCGCGATAAAATTAGTTTCTCTTAAAATCTAGTTCATTAACTCTAAAAACGATTACAAATCTTTGGATATCCTTCCCCTAAGGCAAAAACTCGAATACAATAAGGCTATATTTATGTATAAAGTGTTAAATGGAAATGCACCTCCCTCCATTGTAAACAGTTTCCGGAAGAATGACAATAGGCACGTTCACAAGTTAATAATGCCTCTGCCCAGACTTGACCTTTACAAATCAAAGCTAGTAGTACACAGTGGTGGTACGTATTGGAACAATTTGCCTCCATTTCTGAAAGAAATCTCAAGTTTTAATATTTTCAAACAGCGCTTAAAAGGGTATCTGCTTAGTAAGTTAAAAGATATATAAAAAGAAACTGTACCAGTTGACTCCTAAATCAAGTAAAAGACTAAGTGAATAGAAATAAAATACTGCATGATTACAAGCCTGTGTTAGACGGAAATCTTGCACGTGTCATTTGAAGCACAGCAATAATGGGTGAAGATATTTGAACATGTTTTACATTGATGATATCGCTTAATCGCATTTCGTTATTTGATGTATCGTGTGCATTCAAGTCTATTTGACTCTTTTTCCCCCATTCGTCTTTGTACTTTACATGTATTTTCCTTCTACCCCCCCCCCCCCCCCCCATCCCACCCACACCCCATACCCCCGCTTCCTCTCTCTCTCTCTCTCTCTCTCTCTCTCTCTCTCTCTCTCTCTCTCTCTCTCTCTCTCTCTCTCTCCCCCCCACCCCCTCTCTTCTTCACCCGCCGCTTACTATGTATGTTTGTGTGTTGCTTGTTTGCGAAAGTGTACAAGTGTTTGGGTGGGTGTTTGGGGAGGGGCGTTTTCTGGGTGGGGATTGTTAAAAGGGAAGTGTGTTACGTTCTTTGATGTTATTTCCCATTTTCTGTATTTTCAATTTTTGTGTGTGTGTGTGTGTCAATCTCTTGTTGTTTGTTTGTTGTTTTGTTGTTTGTTTGTGTGTGTGTATGTGTGTGTCGTTTGTTCATTTTTCATTTCGTGATTTCTTTCTTTTTTGTGTGTGTGTCCCCTCTTGGGCGAGGGCTAGATGTAAAAAAGCATGTGTGTGTGTGTGTGGTGTGTGTGTGCGTCTGTGTGTGTATGTGTTGTGCTGTGTGTGTGTTGTGTGTGTGTGTGTGTGTGGGTGTGTTGTGTGTGTGTGTGTGTGTGTGTGTGTATGTATGTTGTGTGTGTTGTGTGTGTGTGTGTGTGTGTGTGTGTGTGTGTGTGTTTGTGTGTGTGTGTGTGTGTTCATTTGATCTGCACATTCTGATAGAAACGAGGCGAGTCCAATCGCCTCATTCTCTTCGCTGTTACATCAGTTCTATATGTTTAAAATTTCCATCTGTTAGCTATCTTTAACAACCTGGGCATTCATTGGCTGCGTTCGACTGACAGGCCAGTGCGTGAGGTTGTCTGACCTTTCAGATGAGGAATGGTGCGCCTGGCTGCGCCTGTCAAATCAATTCCTTGCTCTCTCTCTCTCTCTCTTCTCTCTCTCGCTCTCTCTCTCTCTCTCTCTCTCTCTCTCTCTCTCTCTCTTCTCTCTCCTCTCTCTCTCTCAACACACACACACACCACACACCAACACACACACACACACACAAAACACACACACAACAACACAAACACACACACACACACACAACAATGTAACACACACATACAACACACACACCACACACATACACACAAACACACACCACACACACACACCCACCACACACACACACACACCACAACAACACACACACACACACGTGCGCGCGCGCGCGCGCGCGCGCATACACACATGTTACACACATGTAAAACACACATGTAACACACACACACATGTAACAACACACCACACACGCAACACAACACACACACACACACACACACACACACACACACACACACACATGTCACACACATCACACACACACACACACACACACAACACACCACACACACACCACACAAACACACACACACACCACACACTAAGCAATCACAAAACGACATGTTCAGTGCTGGCACGAAAGAAAGGAAGTGAATACCCTAAGACAGCAGAGCCAGAGAGTAGGAGTTAGAAAGCGCAGCCGACAAAGCAAGATGAGAGAGAGAGAGGGGAAAGAGAGGGAGAGAACAGAGAAAGGTAGACAGACAGACAGGACCAGACAGACAGACATGGATGACAGCTTGATGAAAGCTGTTAATGTCATTTGCAAGTAGCATGATATTGATATTATGATCTGAGTTTACAGTCTTGTAAAATGCTCAGAAGAAAAGACAGATAGGGAAATGTTACACAACCTAGGAACCAGATCATTGAAAAAGCGAAGGTTAGGGCATTACACAAGTCAGAAGCCAGCAGCGAAGTTGGCAAATCAATGTGATCACAGCTGCGTGATCTCCTCACTGAATTTAAGGTGCCACATCAAAGGTTTCTTGTTCTTCCTTTTCTTCTCTGTGCATGCCAAACTGCATAACGCCAAATAACACTGGCCAAATAAAACTTTTACTCTCTCTTTTATCCGTCATTGCCAAATTTAACCTTTTACCTCTCTTTTATCCGCCATTGCCAAATTCCTTTTACTCTGTCTTTTATCCGTCATTGCCAAATACCTTTTTACTAGTCTTCTATATCCGTCCTTGCCAAATACCTTTTACTCTCTCTGTTATCCGTTCTATTGCCACCATAGACCTTTAATCTCTGTTTTATCCGTCTTGCCCAAACACGCCAAAAATCTCTCTGCTAACATCCGACCTGTTGCGAAAATACCTTTTCTCTCTCTCTTCTAGTTCACTCCGGTATTGCCAATGAAAAGAACAAGAAATTCCTTTATCCGTCATTTTAAAGACCTCTTTTACTATCACTCTTTTATCTGTCTCTTGGAATTTCTATGTACCTGTTTGTCTCTATCGTTTTAAAGTCTTCTGCATTATTATCTCTCTTAATCAGTCTACGCCGTCTCTATCCTTCTGTTCTCTCTTTATCAACCTCTGAAACGCTTGTCCTCCCTTTTTGGAAATGTGCCTTTGAAATATAGGTGCCATTATGTCGTGGGAAATATTCAACCGAATTTTTTCCAGTTGTTAATTGCCAAATACATTTTTTTTCTTCATCCGGTCAAAAAAAAAAGTCCCTGATTTATTTATTTTGCATTTTCCAAAAGTTCACATTTTATTTTTTTCTCTTTTAGCAGTCATTGCCAAATTACATTTTACCCTCTCTTTATCCGTCCATTTGCAAAACCTTTTACACCTTTTACTCTCTCTTTTATCCGTCTTTTGCCAAATCCTTTACGCGCTCTTTTTTTTCCGCAACATTAGCCCAAATACCTTTTACTACTCTCTTTTAATCCCTTGGGTAAACACGCCAAAATCTCTAGATCTGCTGACGATTGACGTCGAAACCATTTCCTAGTCTAGTTCATTTTTAACTATTCTTCACAATGATAAGAAAAGAAAGACTTTTTTTTTTTTTTTTGTCATTTTAATGTTGATTTACTTATTATCTTTTATCTCAGAAGAGATCTATTTAGGATTATTACTTACTTATTTTTATATGTTTATTTGCCAGAGTATTTTTTTATTTATCACCGTATCAGACAGTCATTGCCCCCGGACATTAAACAGCCATTTCAGTTTCATTTTTCAGTTATAACAAACTACATTACGAAAAACCGATTGTCCTCGTTTGGAAATGATGCCATTATTGAAGATACAGGGTTTGTAGGCCTCATGCCGAAATATTCAACCGATTTTTTTTTCTTCTCATTTGTTAACGTCTATTGAACAAATAAAACCGACCACATTGTGCTTACAAATCCGGTTTGCATTTCAAAATGTCCAAACTTCTTGAGCATTGGAGATGAGGAGGTCGATAATTTCTCTAGGCTCCAAAAGATTTACTATTCATCACAACCTTGATAAGAAAGAACGAAAGGTATCTCAGCTTTTTTGCATGCAACTGCCATATGTTTTATTTAGTGGGGTCAAAATAACCATTTATCATGGTGAAAGGGATGATTCATTTAGGTCATCCAAAAATTATCTAAACATGTCAACCTTGTGATCAATTAACAGATTTAAGCAAGTTAGCTCTCAACGACTGGTTCAAATGTTTAACTGGAAAATCGAGATGGCGAGATGACAACTTTTACTAGTGTATAAAGGGAGCAAACCAAGTGCCTTCTACCTAGTCTAAACAGCGCGGACGAAAACATTGTTATTATCGAGTTGGAAACGCTATTGAACAGTACAGAAAGTCACCAAAGAGTTGCTTTCCAAAAGTTCGATTACAAATGCAAACCTTCTTGCGATGAAACCCAGTCATCATTCCAGGTTAGATCTAATTCATAAAGGCTGATCGAGACGATGCTATTATCACTAAGATGTTTCATTCCACACACTTGATTTAACCACGCTTTTGAAACCAGATGATCGAAAACAGAAACCGCAGCATTAAAACATCCAGTTAAACTGATTGTTTACCATCTAATCATCCCGGGTTGGGCGATAGATCTACCAGACAGAGACGACGGAAGAGAGAGAGAGAGAGAAGAGCGAGAGAGAGAGAGAGAGAGAGAGAGGCGAGGAGAGAGAGATAGAGGAGAGAGAGATGAGGAGAGAGATTGTTGTGTGTTTGGAAGAAGAGGAGAGAGAGAGGGGGGGGGGTTGAGCGGAGAGAGAGAGAACGCGAGAGAGACAGAAGGAGAGGACAGAGACAGAGACCGGAGAGAGAAGAGAGAGACCGAGACAGAGAGAGAGGAGAGCGAGAGGGAGAGGGAAGGGGAGAGAGAGAGAGAGAGAGCGATCGAGAGAGGAGAGAAACGCAGACGAGGAGCGCGAAAGACGGAGAACGAGACAGGGGGGGGTTTTGTCTGTTGAGAGTGAGGTAGAGAGAGAGGAGAGAGAGGGAGAGAGAGAGAGGAGAGAGAGAGAGGAGAGAAGGAGGAGAGAGCGAGAGAGGAGACGATAACGAACGAAACGGAAAAATTTTAAAGACAGTATAGGCCAGAGAGCCCCAGATCACAGATGAGAGAAAGAGAGAGAGAGAGGAGAGAGAGACTGAGAGAGGAGAGAGGAGAACGAGAGGATTGTGTGGTGTTGAGTAGAGAGTCTGTGGAGAGAGACGAGAGGTTGAGGGAGGAGAGAGAGGAGAGAGAAAGAAGGAGAGAGAGGTGATGGAGAGAGTTTGGGACAGAGTGAGAGACCAGAGCCGTGGGGGGAGAGAGAGGGTGAGAGAGGAGGAGGAGAGAGAGAGGGGGAGAGAGAGGAGCACAGCCACAGGCTTGTCACTCAGGTAGCACAGCTTTGCCCGCTGTTATTTTCACTCCGTCATCTCATCGTCTGTGGCACGGCGAGCAAGCTGTGAGGGAGATTTCTACCGCTTCCTCCCCCCCCGTTTCCTGCCTGATGCCTCCTCCACCCCCTCCCCTCCCGTCCCACACCCACATTTTTTAACGGTTTTCTTTCCTCCTCTTCCCCACCCCCCCCCCCCCCCCCCCCCCCCCCGAGCAGGTTCAGTTTTTTCATTGGGCGTACAGTGTTGGCACGCCAGGCCCCATGCTGGCACACATCTGGCATCGCTGGCTGTGCCCCTCACTGCTCTGTCACCTCTGGTCTGTCTGTGTCTATGTCTGTCTGTCTGTCTGTCTGTGTCTGTCTGTCTATCTCTCTCTCTCTCTCTCTCTCTCCTCTCTCTCTCTCTCTCTCTCTCCTCTCTGTCAAGCATATGCACTCACACCCACGCGCGTGCGCGCGCGAGCACCACACACACGCACGTGCACGCGCACGCGCGCGCGCACACACACACACACAAATACACGCCGTGCGCGCGGCGTTGCACGCGCGTGAGCACACGCGCGTGCGCACACACACACACACACACCACACACACACACACACACACGGGCACACGGTCACGCACGCACACACACACACACACACAACACACACACACACACACACACACACACACACACACACACACACACACACACACACACACATACACGCGCGCGCACGCGCGAGAGCGGACACTCAATGACTCATTTTCTATTATTCATTTGTTTAATTCTTAAGCGTAATTATCGACCTGATAATATTCAAAGATACTTAGAGCTGAAATCATAAATCAACATGAATGCATATAAATGTAGCAAGCAAGCTTTCCGAACGTTACGCTAAAGATATCAATTTTCAACGTGTTTACCCTCAGTGTTTTCTCCTCGTCGTTGTAGAATCAAAAATTCTTACACACATTTTGTCCATCCTTTTAACACGATAGTGAGATCGGTTTTCTTATCTGGGTCTGGTAGTTTGAATGGTCATATCACTGGTATTCTCTGTCTTTAGAAGAAAGGAAGTAAAAGAATGGTGTGTATGGTGCAGTTTCCCTGATTCTACTAAACGATTGTGCTACTGACAGGAAACATTCACACTACGGCTGAAAACGACAAACGAACAACAAAGACACCAACGTTTCCAGCGTTTCCAAAACAATAGAACTACAGCGTCAGGTTTCTTCCTGAAATAAACTTCGATAATATGGAAACAGGAAGTGCGTGTGTGCGCAGTGCGTGCGCAGGTGCGTTCGTGCGTGGGCGGGTGTGTTCGATGAGTGCGTGCGTGGACACGTTGCGGCGTGTGTGTGTGCGTGCGTGCGTGCGTGCGTGCGCGCGGCGCGCGCGTGTGTGTGTGTGTGCGTTGATTGTGTTGTGTGTGTGTGTGTGTGGTGGAGCGTGTGTGCGTGTGGTGTGCGCGCGCGCATTGCGTGCGAAGCGTGCGTGGGTGTGTGTGT
>JADBJO010012879.1:30000-32500 GCA_016801955.1 Conus betulinus | reverse complement strand
ACCAGTACCCAGCACAGTGTGTGTGTGTGTGTGTGTGTTTGTGTGTGTGTGTGTGTGTGTGTGATAGAAAAAACAGGTTTTGTGTGTGTGTGGTGGGTGGTGAGTGTGTGGATAGGGAGAGGGGGGATCGACCAGTACCCCAGCACAGTGTGGTGTGTGTGTGTGTGTGTGTGTGTGTGTGTGTGGGTGTGTGTGTGTGTGTGTGTGATAGTGTGTGTGTGTATGTGAGTGTTGTGGAGAGTGTGAGATAGAGTGTGTAGGGTGACGACCAGTTACCGACCAGTTTTTCCCAGCAGGCAAATGGGGTCGTGAGCCAGGGATTGGGGAGCCAGCTGTCAGTTTCTCCTCACACACTGACACTGGGACTGGGGGCCGGTTGTCGTGCAATGGATGATCCTCCCAACCATGGTGATACCTGGGACCTGGAAAAAAAAAAAAAAAAAAAGAATTTTGCGAAATTACGCGTTTGTTTGTTCCACATTCTCCCCGAGCCCTCGTCTACCTCTCTCTCCCTCCTCCCCTCTCTCTGGTCTGCCCCCCCTCGGGGTCCTCTCGTCTCTCTCTCGGTCTCTCTCTCTCTGGGGGGGGTCCATCTCTCTCTCCTCTCTCTTCTCTCTCCTCTCTCTCTCTCTCTCTCTCTCTCTCTCTCAACCTTCCTCTCTGTGTGTCACTATCTCTCTTTGTTTCTTGTCTCGGACTCTCTCTCTATTTCTCTCTCTCTCCGTCTCCCCCTCCCTCCCTACCTCTCTCCCTCCCTTGTCTCTCTATCTCTGTCACTGTTTCTTCTCTGCTTCTCTCTCTCTCCTCTCTCTCTCTCTCTCTCTCTCTCTCTCTCTCTCTCTCTCTCTCGCTCTCTCTCTTGTTTTGTAGGCAAACTGGTGGTAAACTGGATCAGCAATCAAAAATATGTCTGCATTATACAAGTTTTTTTTTTTAAACATGTCTTCTCTGTGAAACGTGTATGAACGAGAGAGACCAAAATGGAAGATGGAAGAAGGAAGGGCAGAGAGAAAGAGTGAGAGAGGATATAGAGATGGGACAGAAGACAGACAGACAGACGCAGACAGACAGAGCCAGAGAGAGACAATACTTACTATTCGGCTTTTGCTCACAGATGGCGCCAGAAGGGTCACCATACACAGTGGCAGCTCTGTTGGTTCGGAAACAATGAAGATCTTTTCATTTGGGCATTTTTAATCTCTGGATGGCTGCCGCCCACAGTGTGCAGACTGGCCCCATACTGTCGAGTTCCATCCGCTGAAGTCATGCAGCTGTGAGAGCTGTGCTCCAATTTCCACAGCAAACACAAAAAAGCTTTATTCTCCACCTGGTTGATACTGTAATAAGAAGCGTGGAGTACAGTTCTGCCGTTTAGAATTGAACTGACCTTCATTGTCCATATCCTCATAACTAACTATGAAAAAGACCCGTGGGCCTTCATGTCTTCATGCCCTGATGTGTTGAAGTGACCTAGCTTTCCATTTCCTGCACACACACCCTCTCCGGGAGTTGGTGCCAGTTTGGTCAGTAGTAGCAGGGTCATGGACACAGACCAGGTGGAGGGCAATGCTCCCTGATGCTGGCTCCAGGACTGATGGATTTTTTGTCAGGTGGAGGATCCAAGTAGTTGTCTAGCTTAGGGCTGCTCCAGAACTGAGGGGGGAGTAGGGTATTGTCAGGGGGAGGACCACCAGGTAGTGTCTAGCTTAAGCTGCTGCAGAACTGAGCGAGTTATTGTCAGGTGGAGGACCCACCCGGTTAAGCCTGGCTTATGCTAAGTCAGAAGTGAGGGAGTGTTGTCAGGTGGAGGACGCACCAGGTTAAGCCTGGCTTATGCTAAGTCGAAGTGAGGGAATGTTGTTAGGTGGAAGGACGCACCGGTTAAGTCTGGCTTATGCAAATCAGAAGTGAGGGAGTGTTGTTAGGGTGGAGGACCTACCCGGTTAAGTCTGGCTTATGCTAAGTCAGAAATGAGGGAATGTTGTGCAGGTGGAGGGACGCACCCGGTTAAGTCTGGCTTATGCTAAGTCAGAAGTGAGGGAATGTTGTCAGGTGGAGGACGCACCGGGTTTAAGTCTGGCTTATGCTAAATCAGAAGTGGCGGGAATGTTGTCAGGTGGAGGACGCACCCGGTTAAGTCTGGCTTACGCTAAATCAGAAGTGAGGGAATGTGTCAGGTGGGACGACCGACCCGGTTAAAAAAGTCTGGCTTACGCTAAATCAGAAGTGAGGGAATGTTGTCAGGTGGAGGACGCATCGCCCGGTTAAGTCTGGCTCTACGCGCTAAGTCAGAAGTGAGGGAATGTTGTCAGGTGGAGGACGCACCAGGTTAAGGTCTGGCTTACGCTAAGTTGTCAGAAGTGAGGGAATGTTGTCAGGTGGAGGACGCACCCGGTTAAGTCTGGCTTACGCTAAGTCAGAAGTGAGGGAATGTTTGTCAGGTGGAGGACCGCACGGGGTTAAGTCTGGGCTTATGCTAAATCAGAAGTGAGGGAATGTT
>JADBJO010012879.1:17500-22500 GCA_016801955.1 Conus betulinus | reverse complement strand
CACTCATCATCAGGCTCTGCAGTGTTTCTTTTGCTCTGTTTCATGCTGACATGTCACTGGAGCATACACTGACGTTGTAGACTGCCTACATTTTACGTCATACACGGCTGCTCCATGTGCAGATGATTTTTCGTGGCTTGAGAACTTTACCAGTGCTTTCTTTCCAGTTGTCAAAACCGCTCCATACAAACGCTGCACCGGATTTGCAGCCTTGATGATTAGCCCTCATGCAGAAGAAGAAACAATATACCTTGTTGTCTGTTGTGCATAGGTGAAGCCAAGGGTATTACTGGTCTTCTGCAGGAGATGAGGAAACACTTTCTTCCTCCTTTTCTTCTTCATTTTCACTGTCTCTGGTCTGATGAAGTGTTAGGCTCACAAAATGTTCCTCGCCTATTTGCCCTGTAAGGACAGGTGGAAGGGCTGATTCCAAGTCTCCCGCCAAGATCTTATTCATCAGGTAGCATATCCTGATCTCTCTTGCTGACTCGTTTACGATGCTTATGTCCCTACCAATCATTCCTCGCCATAGCTTTGCACTACAATAGCATCAGACATATATGCCATTCTTGGCAATGTTGGTCAGGTACTGGTCAGTAATGTGTGGCCAAAATTCTCAGCTGCAGAGAAGGTCACGAGAAATGTGTTGACATCTTTCCTGAGCGATTTTGACATGAAGTATGACAGGGTATGACGACAAGGTGATGCACCATCAAACATCTCTCTCTCTCTCTCTCTCTCTCTCTCTCTCTCTCGTCATCTCTCCTCTCTCCTCTCTCTCTCCTCTCTCATGATCCGCCTTTCCCCTCGGTCTCTTCAAGATTAGGGCCGTTTATGGGTCTCTCTCCTCCCCGCCCCCCCTCCATCCCCCCTCCTCCGCCTCATCTCTTCCTCCTTCGCTCCCCCGTCACCCCCACCTCTCTCTCTCTCCCTTCTCCTCTCCTCCATCACGTCCCTCCCTCTCACTCTCTCTCTCTCTCTCTGATCTTTTTTTTTTTTTGAGACGCTCAATCTTAGGGCAGGCTAATGTTCCTTTGCTTCCGCCGCCTGTACACGCTTCTTGTGATGCAGAGGACAGTGGCTGTCACCATCCTGCTGACTGGAGATGGAGAACCCACGCTCCTTGTGATTGCTGTTGCTCAGAGTTTAGGACACTGGCATGTCTTTTTTTAATCCCACACTGCCGTTGCTGTTGCTCAGTTTTAGGAAACATAACACTCTTGTCCCCATCCTGCTCAATTCGTCAATTCGTTCGCTGGAGCGCAAAAAGTTTCGGTTATGCACGCAAGTATTTAAGAGAGGGAGAAGGCAGTTGGAACAAAGTATACGGCGAAAGAAATGCTTTTTGTGTGTTCTCTGATTTTTCTCACCCTTTCATTTTATTTTTTTCTTTCCTTGATCATTTTTTTTTCTTTTCAAATTTTCTGTCTGTCACCAGCCGCCGTAGCGAAGTGGTTACCGTCGCGGACTCCCGGCTGGGAGGTCGTGGGTTCGAATCCCATCAGAAGTCATGTGGGTTTTCTGCCCCCACCGGCTCCTACCCAGAGTTTTGAGTTGCTGCGTACTCAGTTGGGAAGACTGGGACCACACAGTCGAGTTTCATCCACTTAATGGATGCGTTTCTGAGAGTGTTTGTTAAAATTTCCTGACCAACACTGCAGGTGCATGTATCTCTCGGGCCTGGTTGACGCCGGGAAATGTTATGAAAGGAAGCGTAGAGTACAGCCCTGTCATGTAGTCTCAGACCGACCGAAATGGAAATCCGTAGCATCATCTTAATCATCCTCATTCTCATCGATCAGCATAAAAAAAAGTATCAAGTTCTGTGGTCCTTCATGCCCTGCTCTCATGGTGACCTCAATAATTATTTCGATGTCCTCTGTCCGGCGAAGTCCATGGGGGCAGTCGTTGGACGGACGTGGTGGCGCCCCCTCGGAGGGAGAGCTTACTCACTCCCGGCTCCGCGACTAAACAATTATTGTCGTCAGTAGGGGGCTTAGTAGGTGATGTCCTGCGTATGTTAGATCAGAACAGGCGCCACTGAACACCACCGAAGTGACTCGGCGGCAGTGCAGTGTCTCCTCCGGTGGGTTGCCTCTTGGCGACTTGACATTGACTGCTCCCTGTGGATTGCCGGTGCCGGGGCTGCGGCGGGGCCGACCGGGCTGTGGCTGTGGACGGGGTGTCGGAATGAGCGGCGTGGGTGCACTGCCTCTGAGGTGGCGCAGAGGTTGGGACAGAAAAAAAAAAAAAAAAAAAAGTCTTTCTTTCGGTTTTTTTTCAGTTTACACTTTCCTTACTTTCTTTTCCAGTTTATTTTCTTTTTAATTCTTTCTTTAATTCAGTGTTTTTTAATCTGTCATATATTCTGTCTTTTTCTTCTTTCTTTCCCCCGGTCCTCATTTTCCTTCCCACTTTTCTTTCTTATTCTCTCTTTTCCCCTAATTCTTTTCAGTCTTCATTCGGAGAGGGCTCTGTACTGTACTATAGCCAGACAAAACTGTCCCATGCAATACTCCCCAAGGTACGCTAGAAGGGGGTTGTGAACGAGGGCGAAGAGAGAGAGAGAGAGAGAGAGAGAGAGAGAGAGAGAGAGAGAGAGAGAGAGAGAGAGAGAGAGAGAGAGAGAGAGAGAGAGAGAAGAGGGGAGGGAGTAGATGAGAAATGAGGGAACTTGGGGAGAGAAAGAGAGATATAGACAGACAGATATGCAAATCAAGCTAACCCAAGAAAAGGACAGCGAATGTTATTGAGTATAATCATATTGATCTACCACTGGACTTGAGTTCGGACAACAGCTGTCGTCAGTAGTGTTCTTTTTACCAATCCCTCCTTCATCTCTCTCTCTCTCTCTCTCTCTCTCTCTCTCTCTCTCTCTCTCTCTCTCTCTCTCTCTCTCTCTCTCTCTAGAGTGGTCAGTCTGTCTGGCTGCAGCTGTGTTTTGCTATTGTTGTACTGCTCTACCCTCTAACGCCATTTCTCAACCGAACTTGTCAACATGTAATCCGCGACAAATGTGACCACGCATTGTAAACGACCGTGCAGTTTGGTTGTTGGTTTTCTGTAACAAACACCATGACTAAACACGAAAGAGCGAACGTTTCGTTTGTCGTCTCCCCCATCTATCAGATGCAAGACACACTATACAGACATGACCGTGACCGATCGTTCCTCCCCCCATCTTGCAAATTGATCTGCGAAATCTACGAACGTTTTTCAAAGCAGGATACATGCAGTCACAGCTTCGTCTCCCTGCGTTTTGCTACATCCTGGATCACTTCGACAGCTTTGGATCCTACACAGGACAAGGCGCGACTTCTGTCTACGTTTTTTTTTTTAATGCAAGTGATGGGTTTGTGATGGGTTTGTACACATATTACAATGAAAAACCCGAAAGGAGTGATTGTGTATTTAGTTTCGTTGTATTTAGGTGTGTGTGTGTGTGTGTGTGTGTGTGTGTGTGTGTGTGTGTGTGAATAATAGATGGGGGAATGCTGAGCCAAAAGCCTGGATTTGGGTTGCATTACATGTCCCCTGTCGTATGGCTGGTAGGGTTCAAGGTCAGATGCCCAAAGAAATCAGACACCAGGCAGAAACTTAACACTTAAGCAGGACAGAATTCAGTGCAAACCTCGCGGCGCAAAAATCTCAGCGCAAACTTAAATGGCTGACTTAAGAATAAAAACTGCCATGACGCTGCCTTTCAGAAGTATTAGAATTACAGCTGCTGCATGAAGTGCCCCCCCCCCCCCCCACCCCACACACACACACACACACACACACACACACACACACACACACACACACATTCTTCCGCCTGCACACACACACACACACACACACACACACACACACACACACACACACACGCACACACACACACACACACACACACACACACGCACGCACGCGCACGCACCCTCTCTCTCTCTCTCTCTCACTCTCACTCTCTCTCTCTCTCTCTCACACACACACACCACACACACACACACACACACACACACACGCACGGGAACTTAAAAGGCTTTCAAATGGGTGAGAGCGTCGCAATGTTTGCAAGCACATGAAAAAAAGAAGTTTAGCCCAAACGAAGACCCAATGTCACAATAGTTGTATATTTGATATTCCATTTCATCGCTGTCACACCCACGTGAATGGGCCGGCAGCTCGCACGTACACTTCTTGTTGGTTGTGTACCACTGTGATGGATTCACACTACACTTCTTGTTGGTTTGTGTACCATTGTGATGGATTCACACGTACACTTCTTGTTGCTTGTTTACCACTGTGATGGATTCACACGTACACTTCTTGTTGCTTGTTTACCACTGTGATGGATTCACACGTACACTTCTTGTTGCTTCTTTACCACTGTGATGGATTCACACGTTTCTTGTTGCGGCGAACCACTGTGATGGATCTTTTGGTGTCCGGCGAACGTGAATGTCTGTGTGACAAGGCCCAACTTATGATGGTCGTTTCCCCACATCACAACATGAAAACCGACCAATAGAATTTCGCTCACATTTTGCGTACCACGCGACCGTCAGCGCTGAAAGCAAGTGCTAAAGCGTGTGGCGTTTTGCGGCGGGTATTTTGTCATGGGAGTGAACTCTGAAATACTCTTTGGTCTATGCTGTTTGTAACTCTTTAGAGGAAGTGCTTCGCATAGAGACACTGTAGTGGGACATGGACTGACACCATGGGTCCGTGAAGAACGGACATTTCCATTGTGGACAGAGACAGGACTGTTGTGTGTATTTCTTCTTTGTGCAGTGGGTGTACTGCTGTCTCATTCACTGACCATGTGTGTCTGTTTAAATGCATCTAGCTGACAGCCATAGTGTACATGCTTCACGCTAACTACAGTCCGTATTTTCCGTGCAGGGAACGAAGCTTTATCACCGAATGAGATCTTACAAAAAAAAAAAAACACAACAAAAACCGTCGCATTGATAAAAAAAAAAAAAAAAAAAGTCTCAGCGGTGTTGAATATCGGC
>JADBJO010012879.1:10000-12500 GCA_016801955.1 Conus betulinus | reverse complement strand
CCTCCTCCCTCCTCCCCCCCTTCACTTCCCCTCCTCCCCTCCTTGCCCTTCCTCTTCTTCTCCTCTCCTCCTCCCCGTCACTGCCCCTCCTCCTCCTTCTCTCTTCTCTCCTCCTCCTCCTCCCCGTCACTGCCCTCCCTCCTCCTCTTCTTCTTCTCCTCTCCTCCTCCTCCCCGTCACTGCCCTCCTCCTCCTTCTTCTTCTTCTCCTCCTCCTCCTCCTCCCCGTCACTGCCCTCCTCCTCCTCCTCTCTTCTTCTGCTCCTCCTCCTCCCCGTCACTGCCCTCCTCCTCCTTCTTCTGCTCCTCCTCCTCCCCGTCACTGCCCTCCTCCTCCTCCTTCTCTTCCTTCCTCCTCCTCCCCGTCCTCCCTCCTCCTCCTCCTTCTTCTCCTCCTCCTCCTCCCCGTCACTGCCCTCCTCCTCCTCTCCTGCTCCTCCTCCTCCCCCGTCACTGCCCTCCTCCTCCTTCTCCTTCTTCTCCTCCTCCTCCCCGTCACTCCTCCTCCCCGTCACTGCCCTCCCTCCTCCTTCTTCTTCTCCTCCTCCTCCTCCTCCCGTCCTCCTGCCCTCCTCCTCCTCCTCCTCTTCTTCTGCTCCTCCTCTCCCCGTCACTGCCCTCCTCCTCCTCCTCCTTCTTCTGCTCCTCCTCCTCCGTCCTCACTGCCCTCCTCCTGCTCCTCCTCTTCTGCTCCTCCTCCCCGTCCTCCCTCCTCCTCTTCCTTTTCCTCCTCCTCCTCCTCTCCTGCCCTCCTCCTCCTCCTTTTTCTCCTCCCCTCCTCCTCCTTCTTCTCATCTTCCACATCCTTTCCCTCCTCCTCCTCTCCTTGTACTTACCCTTCTTCTTCTCCTCCTCCTCCTCCTCCTCTCCTCCTCCTCCTTGCCTCATCCTCCTCCTCCTCCTCCTCCTCCTCCTTATTCTCCCTCTTCTTCTTCGCTCTGTCTATATCTGTCTGCCTCGCTGTATCTGTCTCCCTGTCTCTGTCTGTCTGTCTGTCTCTCTCTCTCTCCTCTCTCTCTCTCTCTCCCCCTCTCTCTCTCCTCTCCTCTCTCTCCTCTCTCTCTCTCTCTCCTCTCTCTCCCCCTCCCCTTCCTGTCTTGAAATAGATTCGTCTGACATAAACCAATATCAGAATTACCGCTGACAAGTCTGATAGCATTTCAAAAGCTCCTGCCCGACGTTCTTTAAAATGAAAAATGGCTGACTGTGTAGAGTACCCCTGTTGAATTTTCCCCCCCGGCTAACTCTCTTACTAGGGCACCTTGAATGGCGTCATCACACAATGACAATCAAACTAACATCAACTTCCCTTTGATAGAATGGCGTCATCACACAATGACAATCAAACTAACAATCAACTTCCCTTGATAGAATGGCGTCATCACACAATGACAATCAAACTAACAATCAACTTCCCTTGATAGAATGGCGTCATCCACACAATGACAATCAAAACTAACAATCAACTTCCCTTGATAGAATGGCGTCATCACACAATGACAATCAAACCAACAATCAACTTCCCTTGATAGAATGGCGTCATCACACAATGACAATCAAACCAACAATCAACTTCCCTTGATAGAATGGCGTCATCACACAATCTGACAATCAAACTAACAATCAACTTCCCTTGATAGAATGGCGTCATCACACAATGACAATTGCCGCTAACAATCAACTTCCCTTGATAGAATGGCGTCATCACACAATGACAATCAAACTAACAATCAACTTCCCTTGATAGAATGGCGTCATCACTACAATGACAATCAAACTACGAAAATCAACTTCCCTTGATAGAATGGCGTCATCACACAATGACAATAAACTAACAATCATACTCGCATGAAAAAAAAAAAAACTGCACACATCATGCTAGGTTGTTTTTTGCTGTATCTGTAATGCATGTGATGTTATCAACAAGACCACCGCATGAGAAAAAAAGCCTATTAGGTCCTTTTCCCCCCTCATCATCTGCGGCAAAGAAGTGACGACTTAACCCACGTCTGTCGAATTGTGTCTGTGTCTGTCTATCAACAGGATAACGCAGAATGTACTGAACATATTTTCACCAAACTCCATCACGAGATGAAACTGTGAGTCGGAACACTGACCTTTTGGTTGACTGGCATTGTGTATTTCTGGGTTATCCTTTTTTTCCCTATTCCTCTAAAACCCACCGTCCCTTCGGCTCGTCTTCTCTCTCTCTCCTCACCCCTTTCAATAATCGTAGATGCTCACTTCTGTATTTTCCCCGCTCGTTTGTCAGTCGTGTAGATGACAGTTTGCTTACAGCATATAGCTTTTACCATGTCTGAGATCTTTTTGGTCTGTATGTTCTTATTACTCGTGTTTACCTTAGCTGTTTGAAAGTGTGTGTGTGTGTGTGTGTGTGTGTGTGTGTGTGTGTGTGTGTGTGTGTGTGTGTGTGTGTGTGTGTGTGTGTGTTTTATCTCATTAATAACCTCCGTGCCTCCGTGCTGATCTCATGGCTTGTC
>JADBJO010012879.1:0-5000 GCA_016801955.1 Conus betulinus | reverse complement strand
GATTTCTCTGGGCCAGTAACCTGTGTCAGTGGTGTGTGTGTGTGTGTGTGTGTGTGTGTGTGTGTGTGTGTGTGTGTGTGTGTGTGTGTGTGTGTGTGTGTGTGTGTGTGAAAGTCAAGTCAAGTCAAGTCAAGTCAAGTCAAGTCAAAATGAGCTTTATTGAGGGTTAAAGAATAAGCTTTACAGCTTTTTTCATCCTGCCCCACACAAAAAAAAGTGTGTGTGTGTGTGTGTGTGTGTGTGAGTGAGTGTGTGTGTGTGTGTGTGTGTGTGTGTGTGTGTGTGTGTGTGTGTGTGTGTGTGAGAGAGAGAGGAGAGAGAGAGTATGTGTGTGAGGGGAGGGGGGGAGAAGGAAGGCTGTATACATGGGGAGAGAGAGAGAGAGAGAGAGAGAGAGAGAGAGAGAGAGAGAGGAGAGAGAGAGAGAGAGAGAGAGAGAGAATTTCTGCAAGAACTTAGGTTTCGTTCAGATGACATAGATAATCTGCAGTAAGGTGTTTGTTGTCGGTGTTGTTGTTATTGTTTTTGTTGATGTGTGTTCATGTTGTTGTTATTGTTGTTGTCATCGGGGTTTTTTTTTGTTTTTGTGTTTTTTTTTTAGTGTACTGTCCATATAAGAATAATAATATAGACTAAGTATGGCATAGACCAAGTGAGAGTAAGAGAGAGAGGAAGGAAGACAGACAGACAGACAGAATCAGAGACAGACAGACAGACAGACAGGCAGACATTTCAACAGTCTAACATTACAGACTAACTAAGCCAGATTTTTCCCCATGCCATACACCCTGACAAGTGTGACATCCATCCCTCACACACCCTGACATGTGTGACATCCATCCCTCACACCCCTGACATGTGTGACATCCATCCCTCACACACCCTGACATGTGTGACATCCATCCCTCACACACCCTGACTGACATCCATCCCTCACACACCCTGACATGTGTGACATCCATCCCTCACACCCCCCTGACATGTGTGACATCCATCCCTCACACCCCCTGACATGTGTGACATCCATCCCTCACACCCCCTGACATGTGTGACATCCATCCCTCACACACCCCTGACAAGTGTGACATCCATCCCTCAGACCCCCTGACATGTGTGACATCCATCCCTCACACACCCTGACATGTGTGACATCCATCCCTCACACACCCTGACAAGTGTGACATCCATCCCTCACACACCCTGACATGTGTGACATCCATCCCTCACACACCCTGACATGTGTGACATCCATCCCTGACACCCCTGACATGTGTGACATCCATCCCTCACACACCCTGACATGTGTGACATCCATCCCTCACACACCCTGACATGTGTGACATCCATCCCTCACACCCCCTGACATGTGTGACATCCATCCCTCACACACCCTGACATGTGTGACATCCATCCCTCACACACCCTGACATGTGTGACATCCATCCCTCACACCCCCTGACATGTGTGACATCCATCCCTCACACACCCTGACATGTGTGACATCCATCCCTCACACACCCTGACATGTGTGACATCCATCCCTCACACACCCTGACATGTGTGACATCCATCCCTCACACCCCCTGACATGTGTGACATCCATCCCTCACACACCCTGACATGTGTGACATCCATCCCTCACACACCCTGACATGTGTGACATCCATCCCTCACACACCCTGACATGCACACACCGCACGGCTGAGCGAGACCTGTGTCTCTGAATCAAGAGAAGCTGCAAAATGATGCCATAGTCTTCACCTCCTCCTGCTGCACCTGTTGTCAGAGACTTCAAAGACCCACCACCACCACCCCCCCCCCCCCACACACACACACACACACACACCACCACTCTGTCTGGCCTCCAGACTTTTACTGCCCGCCCCTCTCTCCCCATGTCTCTCGCCCCTTCTCCCCCCCCCACCATTTCATGGTATCTTCTGAAAATAGCCCAGCCATCGCCCGCTGTACTGTGATGTGCTCAGAACGCAGCAAACAACGATGGCGTGGTATCAGACATGCTGCCAGCATCCCTGATGACTTCTCCCTCCCCGACCCTCCCCAGCACCGCAATCAACGATAGGGGAGCGGGATGCTGAACGTGAGATGAGTTCAGAAAGATGGTAGGGTTAGAATCCACGTGCCTCCCGTCGTTTCGTTTCTTAAAAACTACAGAGTTCGGTGGCAGGTTACATACATACTGGCAGGGCAGCTTAGTTTGTCTGTCTCTTCCCCCTCCGTTCCTCTCCGCCTTCCTCCCCCTTCTCTCTTTCTCCTTCTCTCTGTCTCTGTCTCTCTGTCTCTCTCTGACTCTCTGTTTCTGTCTATGTCTCTGTTTCTCTCTCTCTCTCTCTCTCTCTCTCTCTCTCTCTCTCTCTCTCTCTCTCTCTCTCTCTCTCTCTCTCTTCTCCTGTCTCTGTCTCTACGTTTCTCTTTCTGTCTCTGTCTTTCTCTGTGTCTGTCCGTCTGTCTGTCTCTGTCTATCTGCTGCCTGCTGCCTGCCTCTCTCTCTCTCTCTCTCTCTCTCTCTCTCTCTCTCTCTCTCTCTCTCTCTCTCTCTCTCTCTCTCTCTCTGTTCGCGTGCACGTGCATACATTTGTTCGTATCTCTTTGTATGTCTATCTCTATAATTATTCCAGAGCCATCTCTCATATCCGAGTAAGGTTTCCTCTCATACCCAGTTTTCAGAGCACGGTAGAGGGAGCGCGGGGGTAGGGGTGGGGGGTGGGGGGTGGGGTGGGGGGGGGGTGGCAAAAAGCGTGGGAAGGGAGGGAGATATGCAAAGAGTGTGGTATCAGCTAATGTGGTTGTGATTACAATGTTTTCGTTCCTGGAATAATTGATGGATGAAGTGCTTGGACCTGCTCTGTCTATGCAAATATGTGCAGATGTTTTTTTACACCCATATCCTTTATCAGATGTCTGGAAGTACACGCGAGCGCTCGCGCGCACGTGTTGTGTGTGTGTGTGTGTGTGTGTGTGTGTGTGTGTGTGTGTGTGTGTGTGTGTGTGTGTGTGTGTGTGTGTGTGTGTGTGTAAAATAGTTCAAGATGGAAGAGGGGGGGGGGGGGGGGGGGGGGGGAGAAAGCATAGAGGGAAGAACTCAGACAGAGGCAAAGAGAGACGAAGACAGAAAGAAAGAGAGCGGCACGGTGAATCAAATGTACAAAGTTTAAGAGAAAGAACGAAAAAAGATAGGAGTAATCAATGTGTGGGAGGAATAGAAAAGGAGGAAGATAGACCCCACACAGAGACAAGAGACAAACACACAGAAAACCAACTCCTCCTCCCTCCTCCTCCTCCTCCTCCTCCTCCTCCTCCTCCTCTTCTTCTTCTTCTTCTTCTTCTTCTTCTTCTTCTTCTTCTTCTTCTCTTCTTGTGTGTGTGTGTGTGTGTGTGTGTGTGTGTGGTGTGTGTGTGTGTGTGTGTGTGTGTGTGTGTGTAGGTCTGTCTATCTGTTTGTGTGTGCGTGAGAGAGAGAGAGAGAGAGAGAGAGAGAGAGAGAGAGAGAGTGTGAGTGTGTGTGTGTGTGTGTATGTGTGTTGTTGTTCTTTCAGTTTAAAGTCTTGCCACTAAAAGTGATTAAGACTGAATGTATTTTTGGTATAAATTTAGGTATGTATGTCATTGAGTGTGTGTGATGATGAAATATAACGTTATACTAGCAATAAATTAAGTCCACCCCTACCCCATCCCCTTCTAGTCATTCCAGTTAGAAAACATAACTATAAAGAATATTACTTAGAAAAAAAAATAAAGATAAACACCAAATTGAACTACTCAATAAACATTTACATACAGAATCTAGTGCAAAATAATCATTTAGTAAGCATGGTAAGAGTAATGGTGTCGATCCATCATTATAACAAGCAATGCCTGAACTTTTTTAAAAAGTTCTCTTGCTTTTGAACAGTGAATCAGTAAGTGATTGACACTAATAGGTTCACCACATACACATTTAATATTAGTACAATACTTTGTTTTAAATGAATTTAAACGTATCCTATGGATTAGACTTTCGACCTCCCTGGACGAGAAAATGACATGCTTGTATGACTTTTTCCATTGCCTTTATCATTTTGTTTAATACAGTTATGATAATACTGATTGTCTGAGTTCTTCAATAACTGGTTAACATTATCATGAGATTTTTTGTTTATACAGTTTTTGCAGCTTGGTCCACCTGTTCATTTGCTGATATTCCACAATGTGAAGGCACCCAACAAAAAGTGACAGTGTGTGTGTGTGTGTGTGTGTGTGTGTGTGTGTGTGTGTGTGTGTGTGTGTGTGTGTGTGTGTGTGTGTGTGTGTGCGTGCGTGCGTGCGTGCGTCCGTGCGTGCGTATGTGCCTGTGTGTAGGTACGAGCGCACTTTGTTTTTGTTCGCCTTTTTCTGTTTGCATCTCTGTATCAAAGTCTCCCAAACTGCCCGTGCACACTACAAACGGTCACAGCTTTCTTCTCATTTCACTGCTTTCATAGTGAATGGGGGAGAGAAAAAGAACTGGGCATCGAGGGGCTCGTGCCTGCGGGGAGGGGGGTGGGGGCAAGGAGCATGGTATTCTGATGATGTCGATTCGGGTGTGATGACGATGTGTTCCTGGCCAGAATGACCAGTGGAGAAAGTGCTGGAATATGGCTGTCTATGCAAATGAAATCAGATTGTTATGCCCACATCTTGCCGCAACCGCGGGTTTGCGTGTGCATATGTGGGGCGCGCGCGCGCATTTGTGTATGTATGTGTGTGTGTGTGTGTGTGTGTGTGTGTGTGTGTGTGTGTGTGTGTGTGTGTGTGTGTGTTTGTATGTCTGTTTGTTGTGTGTGCGTGCGTGCGTGTATGTGGTGTGTGTGTGTGTGTGTGTGTGTGTGTGTGTGTGTGTGTGTGTGTGTGTGTGTGTGTGTGTGTGTGGTGTGTGTGTGTGTGTGTGGCAGGGAGAGAGAGGGGGGGTATGGGGAGGGGGGTGACGAAGGAGATTATTAGAGCGAAAGTGGGGAGAATGA
>JADBJO010012878.1:30000-55326 GCA_016801955.1 Conus betulinus | reverse complement strand
GAGAGAGAGGTCTGCGTGTAGAGAGAGAGGGATAGTAGTGTCGCTTGCCGTGCGGTGGCAGTACCTACTTCCAGCCAATTAAGCAAGTCTGCCTCCTTGGTTCTTCTTCGCCTTTCTGCCCAGCTGTTGTACGTATACATGAACGGATTGATGGCAGAGTTTAAAGGAAGCACGAATATAGCTAAGGCAACACTGACTTCCACAGGGATTGGAATATCAGTCAATGCCAGCATCCCACACAGTCCTATGGGAAACCAGCACATAAAGTCAGTCACAGCAATACTGATAAGCCGTCGGGCAACTGTGATATCCTTTGCTAATTTGGAGGTGTTTGTTTTCAAAGAGTTGCTCTGTACAGACCAAAAGATGATGGTCTGACCTGAAGAGATGAGCAAGAATAAAAGTAAAGTTAAAGATGACCAATACACCAAAAGAGTAGAGTTTTCCTTTAACTCCTGTCTCGTAACAGGGAGCGGAATGCAGATGCCTGTCTGACTGTAGAACTCCCAATGCTTTGTCAACGGAAATAAAGGGAATGCAGCTAAAACCCAGCCAACCAACCAGCAACACAGACAAGCCAACGAAGCTGATGTCTTCTCAAACCGTAGAGTACTGAATGGAAAATGAAGAACGATAAACCGATCTAATGTGATAAGACAGATGATTAGGGCAGACACTTCACTGGACAGCAGAGACAAAAAACCAGCCACATGGCAGCTGACACTGTTCTTCCACATGTCATCATGATGAAGATATTGACCTCGGAACCTCTCGTCAGCAGCTCCAATTATGGTAATATAAAGTCCCATTAGAAAATCAGCCACTGTAAGATTGATGACAAAAATTCTGAACCCGATTACAGAGGTCATGCTTCTGACAAAAAAACGTGCACAAAAGCAGAACATGTTACCGCACAGAGACAGACAGGCTGTCAGCCACAAAAACACACGATACGTCAATGACTGCAATAAATCCTCACATGATGAAACTTCATCTTTGGGAGCAAAACAAAATCTGCTGTCGAAGTCATGAGGCAAAATCTCATTGCAACAGAGTTTATAATTTCCTGTATATATATGGAAAACGAATGCTGAAGATGTGTGAAAATATCAGGAGGAAACACTTTCACCGGGCTGCCGTCCACGTGGAGTTCAGTCAGATTTGGCATGGGGGAAAACTGTTGTGAAACGTGTGTATGAAACGTGCACGTTAGATTCAGTTTCTCCACGCCACGGAACAGCGAGAATACTTGGGGATCTAGTGTTGTGAGCGTGGTATGTGACAGATCTATGGTTATGAGTCTGTTCTCCTTGACTGCAGATGTTTGGAGCATAAAGAGTGAGGTCAGAGGGTTTTTAGATAGAGACAATGTTTGTAAATTTCTCAGGTCAAGAAAAGTTGCCAAGTTAATTTGCGTCAGTGGTTGCCACTGAGGCCAAGAAATCTTAAGTTCGGTAATGTCATGTTAGGTATGTGCCTTACTGAGCACAGGGCAAAGACAACATAAACAAGATAAGCATTGTGGCTGATATCAGACAGTGTCATGCTGGAACCTGTGGCATCCAGTAACGGAGCTGAGGGAAAAGTGACACATGGAATGGCTCACCACACTGAAATGTGTGACCTTGACACTGACAACTCAAAGGACAGGTGTGTTCGCACAGTAATTCATCGTCATGCATGGGACAGTGAGACCATCCGTCACACAAATGATCACTGTCCAAACATATCCTGGAAGCTCTGCATCGAAACAGTCCAGGGCATGTCATGTCCTCACATCCCTCTTCATCATGGTGGTCAACACAATCGTATATTTCATTACATCGTGTGTAGAGAGGCAAACAATCATTGAAGTCACCAGGGCAACGATAGTGGCTACTGGGACAAGACTCATTTGGATTCATTTTAGTTGAGGTAAACCTATCTATGTTATCAAAATTTATAAGTGCTGGCGACGGAACATATGGCATATGTAAGATTCTAAATAGGAATCTGCAGTGTACTCATCTGATTCGTCCCAACAATTAAATGTGTGTTTTGACACACACTGTTGTGTGGCACGCACTGACCACTGGAACACGTGAATGTGTTCACACACAGGCAGAGGGAATACAGAAAGATTCATCACTGTTATCAGGACACTCCATGACAAAGTTACACACCAGGCCATAGGATACCGTGACACGTTGGTCAGTGCAGGCAAACAAAGAAATCAATGTGTCTTGACGAAATTCTGGGGCAGTGTTTTTCACGTTGTCAGGAAACGTACAAGATCTATCAGTCTGACACAACTCTTTATACAAAGAAGGGCCACAGAGGAAAAACATGTATGTCATATGGCCATCAGGACATGTTACCAAAGATTGTCGTCTTATTGGCGCGCGTGACATGGAAATTATCTTTGAATGATATGATTTCCAATGACATGTACTCCTATTAGCTCTCAATATACACAACTCAGTTTCAGTTTTTGGACGTGGAACTTTATGCTCGTCTACCTGACACCCATTGCTCCAATATATCACTCGAAAACCTTTTGCTAAAGTATGATGAAGAACTTTTTTGTCTTCAGTGATAAGGCAGAATCTATACATAGACCACAGGGGCATATTACACACAGAGACACCAATGAAATAGTGCGTACTATCTGTACATGGTGTCAGTCCCAATAGTTGAAATCGCATGATTCCAGTCATGCACACTCCTGCGAAAGGTCAACGTGCCCCAAACCGAAACGCAATAGTCTATAGCTGATTGTGTTGTGGTCTTCTTTCTCAATATTTGTGTATTTTGCTCACGAACTTCGAAAACCTCAAGCGACCACCACATGACAACCAATTAAAAACGAGAAACTGTTCAAGCTTGAAGGCGTAGGAATCTGGATGTTTTTTTTTTAAAACAGAATAGCAGATATTTCCTACACACACCCACACACTACGCGCGCGCACACACACACACACACACACACACACACACACACACACACACACACATGCACGCACCTACACATACACAAACATGCACACACACGAAAACAAAACGCGTACATACACACAAACGCACACTCGCACAAGTGTGTGAATCACGTGCACGGGCGAGCGCGCGCGCAAACACACACACACACACACACACACACACACACACACACACACACACACAGAGTCACACACACACACACACACACACACACACACACACGCGCGCGCGCGCGCGCGCGCGCGCGCGCGCACACACACACACACACTCACTGACGCGCGCGCGCGCCTGCCAATGCACGCACGTGTACACGCACACAAACATGCATAATGTGCCCCAACTAAACCGCAAAAGTCACTACCGGATTTGTTGTGATCTTCTTTCTGAGTATTTGTGTATTTGCTCACGAACTTCGAAAATCTCAAGCGACCTCCACATGAAAGACTGTTAAAAACCAAAAACTGTTCAAGTTTGAAAGCATAGGATGTGGATGTTATTTTTCCTTTTCTTTTTCTTTTAAACAGAATAGCGGAAAGTTTCCTACATACATCCACACACACACACACACACACACACACACACACACACACACACACACACACACACACACACACATTCTTTCAAAATGGCACAAATGGGGTGACGTCCAAATGTCTCAAAAATGAGGTGGCACTTTGGGTCGCTCTTTGAGCCATACTATGGAGTGTGTTCATCCCAAAGTCAGTAATGTGCAACGGTGGTGAGCTGTTCAAGATTACGAACACAAAAGTTTTTCTGTTCTGATATGTTGTAAAAAAAAATGGTTGATTATCAAAGCGGGGTGATACTAAAAATAGTTTTGATCTCACACACTCGTAAATATGAGGTGACAAAATATAACTCATACACACGTACGAATGAGGTGACAAAGTATAGCTCATATACACATACAAATGAGGTGACAAAATATAGCTCATACACACATACAAATGAGGTGACGTACAGATATAGCAAAAATGGAGTGATATTTGGATACACTTCATCACAACTAAGTGAATTTAAACGAACAGCTTTAACGTATGCATATGACACTTGTCCAGTCTTCTTTACGTTGCTTTCTTTCACTACTCAGTTACCTCTTTACATGGGAAAAATGGCTGGAAAGACTGAAGTGATGTTCAAAATTTATTATAGAGCTGCCGATATTTTTTCAAACTGCATTTGCATTTCAGAAATTATTACAAATATTTCTATTCACTCTTCAATGTGTTGAAAAGGTCCCATAGCCGTTTCCAGCTATAGAGGCAGTCAATTAGATATTCATTGTGTCTAGGGCATGGTATTGGAAGATGGAGTCCATCCCTCCCCGTCCAGTGCTTTTAACCTTCCCCTAGCCAAAGTCAGTTACCCATTTTCACCCGAAGCCGAGGATCCGAACTTGTGATCAGTGAATCTGTTCAATTACAAGTCAAGCGTCTGACCCACTTAGCCACAATGGTTCCTTTCAATGTGCGGCATACCTAAAAATCTATCACAGTTCAGTTTAGTAAGAATGTGTTCGAAATATTTAAACTTTTCCATATGAGACAGTTTGCCGAGTGCACTGCATGATATCAAAAGGTTAAAGGTCCCATAGCCATGTCTGGCTGCTCGGGCAGGGAATTAACCATTCACTGTGTCTAGGCATGGTATTGGGAGGTGTAGGCCATCCCACTCCTTCCACTGATTTAACCTTCCCTTAACCGGTCAGGTAACCATTTACACTTGGATGGAGTGCGGACGATTGGAAAGTGTCTCTCCCAAGGGCAAAAGTTGGGCCAGAAATTTGAACTTGTGAGCAGTGAATCCGTTTTATTACGAGTTAAGCGTCTAACCAACCCAAACGGCGGCTCCATAAGAGCAGCTCTTATGCAGATAACCTTGCTTACAAGTGAAGATTACCATCACCATTTTCTTCAGAAGAGGTCAATTATGGCCAGTGGTATGGATGACATAAGCACATCGCATGCAAGCTTGCAAAGGCAAAAATGGGAGTGGCACAGTACCATAGGTGTGTACTTTCCCCGGGGAGTGCTGCCCAAATTCCAAGCTGAGAAATAATCATATTCCTCTGTGACTATAAGGTATTCCTCCTTCAATAAATCTATCGCAATTTAGCTGACACAGAATGCGTTCAGAATATTTGTGTGTTCACTTTTCAATATGAACATACTAATAAATCTGTACTTTTTTTCAGTTGGCATAATGATGGGTTGGGTAATATTGTGTAGATTTACAAATGTTGAACCGATGCGCCAGTTAATCATGTGTGATGTTGACTGACACACGTAAGTCGGGCAAACTGATACCTTTATATTCATTATATGGATTCTATTTTCATCTCTCCAGTAACTGACACCTTAAATGATGTGTTTAAGTCACTGTTGAGATAGAGAACAAGACAGGGGATACAGCGGCAGAGAGCCGGAGAGAGGCAGAAGTAGACATAGAGGAGAGTCATCATCATTATTCTCCTTCACTTGTGTCGACTGTGGGAGCCATTTTCAAGTCACAAATCTCCAAGTCTCAATAGTTAGACACCTGTAGGCGATTTCCTGAATCCACAAATCACAGACATCAGCGATGTTGTTGAAGAAGAGGTGTGTCGTTTGTCCCTTTCTGTTCTTTGCTTCAATTTTCCCCAACAGGGCTGTCGACATCAAACCTGCCTTTGTGTTTCTGATCACATGGCCTACATGTTTCAGTCTTCTTCTGTTGACCTCTGTCAGCAGTTAGCACTTAACGTTCAGTTCTTTTAATATGCTGTAGTTTGTTCTTCTGTCTGTCCATAAGTCGTCTGTAGAACCGCATTTCTACTACATTGGTTTTATTTTCTTCATCCTTTCCGAGTATCAAGATTACACAGCTATACACAGCCAAATCAGAATTTTCAAGATTCTTAGTTTCAAGCTCTGTCCTTCCAGATGTTGTTTTACTGAACCATTGTTTGTTTTGACATGCCAATTCTTGTGTTCACGTTTTGGAACAGCAGCCATCATTTGATTTTATAGATCCAAGGTACATGAAAGGTTGGACATATTCTGAGTTTGTTTTGTTTATTGGAATCTTTGGTGTTCTTGGCACTCTTTCATTACATGCATGACTTTAGTTTTTCCGGCATTCAGTTCAGGTCCTGCCGTGCAAACTGCTGCATCTACATGACAGAGAATTCTTTTCATGCTTGTGATGTTTCTTGTTGTTCATGCAGAGTTGTCTGCCTATCTCAGGCTGGTGAGGTTTCTTCCTCTGATCTTTATTCCCATCTCGAGGGGAGTCAGAGAGCTATAGACAGGGAAGCCAAGAGGAAGACATGGAGATGGAAGACAGTGTGGCGGAATCAGAGAGCCAGAGACAATGGGGCAAAGACAGACAGAAACTGTCACAAGAGAAAAAAAATGAAATAGCAACAGAGACAACCAGAACAGTAGAGACAAAGATGCTCCAAGTGAACAATGGACAAATCAAAAAGTCAGTGCAACGCATAATGAAATTAAAACAAATCTTTTATTCTTTTCACAATCAGAGAAAATAGCATCCTTTATGTCTCATCTATGAACAAAATCTGGGCGAAGATATCCCATTACACTGCATATCCCTGATGTTTGGAGAGCTTTCTTTTCTCAAAATTATTCTCCGAACAAAACTATCAAGGGCAAACCAATACCAAAGATTAGCCTTGTCAAAGAAGGTGGGAAAGGGGGAATCGGTTACTTTACAATACAATCCGGACCATACCTGGACTTGAAAACAAAATGGTAACTCGGGAACAAAACGCTCCTGGTAAAATAAGATGAAGTTAATGTACTTATATGAAAACAGGGAAGCACCATGTCTAGTAGCATAAAGTGAGGTTATTACTCATTAAGAGTAAAGTTCAAAAAGTACACATGCTAAAGAGATGAGAACACATGAGATAAGCTGTGTTCTATTACTTACATTAAATGACAGTAATATGCAGTTACTCTATTGTTTTAAATACTTCTCTCGGCAATTAAATCACATTCATGCAGACACATTTCAGCCTCATTTTTCATATCCCCTCAAGTTATTCTGATGAGTGTGCTATGATTAGCTCATTTGCACTTTAAACAAAACACACAGACCTTTTTGAAACAAACCCGAAAATAAACATATCCACTGAGTAAGACACAATTTTTGAATTTGACATAATTGGTAATATCAGTGAAATTAAACATAGATAGTGATATGTTTTACTGACATTACTATTCCCAAGATTGATTCAGTGTAGGGCATGTGTACGCAAGGAGATCACAGCATCCCCATCTCAATGAAATGGGGTGATTTGAAAAATTACTGAAATGTGTCTATGTGTGTCAATATAGTTTAATATTATATTTATGTGTCCATTTATCTGTGTTTCTATCTATCTGTATAGGTGGTGTTGGCTTCTTTTTTGAACCCTTGGTAGTGAGAACACTATGGTTTTATGGACTGTGGTGGATCTCTATTTGACACCAAGAGCACAGACACAATCAGCCGTGTCTCCCTGATGAGTCTGACCCAGCAGACGAGAGGCCTATGAGCAGGCAATACAAAATAGATCTGCCTTCGAGAGGGATTACGATGGTTCCCTCAGGCAGCTAGTGAAGGGATTCTCATATTTTTAATATATTCCCCATTTTCATCATCTTCAATTTTCTTTTTTTTCTGAAAGTTCAAATCTTTGTTTAGTCATTACTTAAATGTCTGAAGAATTGTTAGCCTGCACTTGTTTTCCTCCACTACTTATTGTTCAGATATATATATATATATATATATATATATATATATATATATATATATATATATATATATATATATATATCGGTGTTACCTGATCATCACACAGATTTCTCTGTGTGAAATTCTGGCTGCTCTACACAGGGAGAGTGTGTCGAAATAGCACAGTGCCATCCTTTTTTCCATCCCCCTCCCCCCTCTTTATTCTTGTGTATGTATTTTCATAATAAAGAGGGTTTTTCTACAGAATTTCGCTGGGAACAACTCTTGTTGCTGTACTGTTACATGTGCTGAGTACATGTATGCTGTGCATGGGACCTCGGTTTATTGTCTCATCCGAAAGACTAGTTCCTAGACCACACCCAAATGTGCTAGTGGTTCCTGGAAAAAAAAAAAACAAAAACTCCCTGCCCTGTACAACGTGGGAGAATGCACTCCAAAGAAGTCTCACTTGGAATGACATTTGGCACATGGCCCTTTTCGGGGATCAGCTTCATTCTCATATCTGCATATAACCTTCTGCCCTCAAATGCATATCTGGGGAAGTGGGGGAAAACAGACGATCCTTCATGCCCCCTCTGCCATGAAAAACAAACAGTGGAGCATGTCCTAAGCTCATGTAAAGTAGCCCTGGCTCAAGGAAGGTACACATGGAGGCACAACCAAGTGCTCAAAGAGATTGTGCAAGTAGTCTGGGCTAGTACCAACACCACAAAAGGGTAAATCAGGACTCCAAAAGCACCCGCAACATTCTTCACGGCAGGAGGCAGCGAATCATGGCCAAGAACAACAGTGCCACTCGGAATATACAGGCAGAGTCTGCTGGATGGGGCAGATGACAAGGAGTGCACTGCAGATCTCCCAGAATGGAAGAGTCACCCAGAGATCATCAGCAAGAGTGGCATGAGACCAGACATAGTAGTCCACTCTCAGTCAACCAAGCAGCTGATCATGATCGAGCTTACGGTGCCATATGAGAACAGAATGGAGGCAGCTCAAATCTACAAGACTGAAAAGTATGCTGATCTGGCAAACAGCCTGAGGAGAGAAGGCTATCAGGTCAAAGTCCTCACTGCAGAAATTGGAGCCAGGGGGTTTGTAGAAAAACGTCTGCATACAGCCTCATGAAACAGCTCTCAGCTGCAGGGAGGGAAAAAAAACCAGAGCCCTGAAAGCAATGGCAGAAGCAGCAGAGAGGTGTTCAAGCTGGATCTGGTCAAGGAGGAACAAAAGTGAACTTCATAAGCTTAACTTTCCTACAAATATCAGGTGTCCCAGTGGCTCAGTGGTTAGTGCGTGAGTCATTAAGTGGAAAATGAGCATGTCCAGAGGGGCATGGGTTCGAATCCCAGCCATGGCTTGTCCCAAAATGGGAGGGAAAAAAAAGGGGCAGCAGAGGGACATCCGGAGTCCTGAACCGGGTTTGGCCCAATCCCATAGTGTCAGGAGATAAGGGCCGAAACACTTGCTTGAAGGGGGTTTTCCTTCTGAGGACTCTCTGCTGCCACGCTATCCACGAGGTTCTATCTACTCCTAGTGGTTGCAAGAAAAAAAACTCCCTGCCCTGTACGGGGTTCAAATCTAGGACTTTTTGTTTCTTTGGTGGGCATACTACCCCAAAGCCACCGAATGCAACAAGAACAAACGATACATTTCTTATATGGATTAAACAACACATGAATAAACTCAGTACTTGAAATTTCCACATCTAGCTCTAATTCATGATTTTGGTGTTGAAATTAACATCATTTTGTGATTCGGTAAAGATAACACACAAAACTGTATCTACGACTTTTCAGACAGTAATAATAAAAAAACGAACAGTGAATAAACAGTGAAATATACCTATTATCTTCAAAGATACATGTATGAACAACACTGAGAGAGAGAGAGAGAGAGAGAGAGAGAGAGAGAGAGAGAGAGAGAGAGAGAGAGAGGAGAGAGAAGGAAACCAAACAATACAAAAGAAGATAGAGAAAGAGAGAGAGAGACCGTTATTAATAATAACAGAAAGCGAATGCGTATGCGAATGCGAATGTTTATTCAGATTTTAGGCCTAGGTCCTTATCTGAAGGGGATGGTCGTTCACGACTCATATGATCTCACCCACACACATGTATATACATACATAACATGCAATTTAGACACTGGTCATAAAGAATTTGTTATGCACTAAACAAAAATAAAGTAAAGTAAAGCATAACGAAACAAAACAAAGAAAAAACACACACACAAAAAATGTCAGTGGTATGTGGTCCATCCATAGCACTTTTATGTTGAAACAGTACACTAACGTTTTAAAGCTTTATAAGCGAATAGTGCTACATTAGATAATACACTCTCATTTCTACATGCCATAAGTAGATTAACTCTGAACTGGCATGGGTCATTATAATACTAGGGCTGAATATATTCATCCTCAAATCATGAAGAACAGGGCAACAAAGAATAATATGAATGGCATTTTCCTTACAAACATGACACAAGCGACACCTAACTTCATCTGCTTTTCCACTGTATCTAAATTGGTGGATAGCTATATCTGACACACCAAATCAGTTTTGTAAGAGCACTTTTAACATATATATTCATAACAATTTCAACATATGGTTCCACAAGATTTGTTGTCTTAAATACCCTATATTCCGCAAATCGTTCACTGGCGTGCATGTGACAATGCCAGTCTTGCCACCTGCAGTCGATGATTCTTTGTTTAAAGCATTTGATAAAGGCTGCAATATTTTCGACACCTCAGTTGTCCCATACAAAAGCAAATCCATAAAAATATAGACACTTACGAACATTTGTGCCCAAGTCTTCTTTCCATTAATATCAAGATCATATAACACTTTATACGCTTTAAATGGTAATTTGTAATTTTCCATCCTTGTCAGTTTTAGCCAATAACTGATGCATTTAACGTGAGAGTTTAAACAGATAGGATATCTCCCCATTTCTCCATATACCAAATCATTAAGAGCACGACTGTCGACGTTCAAAAAGCGTTTCATGGCAAACAAATGCAGCTTTTCAATAACATTGCTGCTTTCGAACGCCCATATTTCAGCCCCATATTGTAAACTTGATTCAACTTGTTAATCAAATAACTTTTTAAATATATTAAACGAACTACAGTCTAGCTTATGCATTCATCATCATCATCATCATTTTGCCCATCGCTCCAAGTGGAGCATAGGCCATTGACGACCCTTCGCCATCGCACTCTGTTCTGGGCGTTCTGGTCATTCCAGTCCAGTTGGTCCCTTGTTGTTTCAACTCCGCCTCAGTGTCTCGCCTCCAGCTGTTACGAGGCCAGCCTCTCTTTCTCTTTCTCAGCGGGTTCCAGGTCAGGGCTTGGTGTATGGTGCTGGATGCTGGCTTCCTGAGGGTGTGTCCGATCCAGCCCCACTTTCTTCGCAGTATCTGCTTGGCCACTGGTTCCTGTCCCACAAGCTCCCACATATCTTCGTTTTAGATCTTGTCCTGCCATCGGATTTTGTAGATGCGCTTCAGGCAGGTGTTGAAGAATGTGTGAATCTTTTGTTGTATTGTCTGTGTTGTCCGCCATGTCTCGCATCCGTAGAGCAGAACTGATTTCACATTGGAGTTGAAGATGCGGAGTTTGGTTCTTAGGCTGATTCCTCCAGATGCTCAGATGTTCTCGAGCATGACGAAAGCTGCTCTTGCCTTGCTGATTCTGGCTGTGACGTCTCGTCCCTGCCTCCCTGTTGGTCAACCACGCTTCCCAGGAAGACGAAAGACTCCACCTCCCTCATGGACTCTCCACCGACTGTGACTGATGTGTTGGCAGTGGTGTTGATTTTCATCAGCTCGGTCTTCTTCCTGTTAATCTTGAGCCCTATCCTGGCTGATGTGGTCTCCAAGCGAGTGGTCTTCTCCTGCATCTGGTTGTGGCTGTGTGACAGGAGTGCCAGGTCGTCAGCAAAGCCAAGGTCGCCGATCTGCATCCAGAGGTGTCCACTGTATACCGTAGTTCCTGCCTGTTGTAGTGGTCTTCATGATCCAGTCAATGACCAGGAGGAAGAGGAATGGCGACAGCAGGCACCCCTGTCGAACTCCGGTCTTCACCTCAAAACTTTCGGACAGCTGGCCAGTGTGGGCAATCCTGCAGTTCATGTCCTGGTAGGTGCACTGGATGAGGGAGATGATCTTCTCGAGGGACTCTGTAATACTGACTGCTCCACGATGATGTGCAGGCTGGCGATCTGGTCAGCACATGATTTGTACCGCCGGAAGCCTGCCTGCTGGTCTCGGAGCTTGGGCTCGACAGCCTCTTTCATTCTCTCCAGTAGAAGCCTGTTGAGAACCTTGCCTGGCGTTGACATGAGCAGGATAGACATTACCTTAAGTATAATTAGAAACAGCTCTTTTTGCTCTGTTAAATATATCTCGACATGCATAGGTAAAACTCAACCTGGTTGAAAATAATATACCCAGATACTTACACATGTTTACTACTTTTACTGGCTCATTTCCATACATCCATTGTTCATGTCTAGCCAGATACCCACCTTGCGAAAAAACAATGATATTTGTTTCTTCCATATTCACTTTTAGCTCCAGTCTCATTGCAGCTGCATACAAACTATTCAACTGTCTTTGTAGACCAACAACTGATATTGATAACAAGATACCATCATCTGCAAAGAATAATATGACCAATTCTGTCAAATCAAAGGACACACCATGTTTGCCATTTTTTATAATTTCTAGTGCAAGTTCGTTGACGAACAACAGAAAACGAATCGGGCTGCAAACACCACCTTGCTTTACTCCTCTTGTGCAATTCACAACTTCTGATAATTTACCCCCACTTCTTCTCCTAGCCTTTACATCACTGTGCATACATCTCTATTATACATCTGTATAATTTACCACTGACTCTATTTTTAGCAACACAGGCAATAGCAAATTTCTAGAAATGGAGTCGAAAGCTTTCTCGAAATCTACAAATGCAACATACAACTTTTGATTCTTTGCAAACTGTTCTGAATGGGCAGCTAGCAATGTAAATACATGATCTATCGTACAGTGGTCCTTCTTGAAGCCTGCTTGATGTTCCCCAGTTATGTTATTTAAATGTATCCACTCTGGTAATCTGCTGTTGATTATTGAGCTATATAACTTACTACCTATATTACACAGTGATATACCTCTGTAGTTGTTCATTTAATTGACATCGCCTTTCTTTAAAAAGTAGTATAATAGTTGACTCAGTCCAGTCATCTGGGTAGATGCCATTCTTGAATAAATGTTTAAATAATTTTACTAAAAACATTAACACTGGCTCTCCTGCGTTTTTAAAGAACTCTCCAATTAAATCATCAGGTCCAGCCGATTTACCATTCTTCAGCTTTCTAACTGCTATCATTACCTCATCCCTAGATATTGGTCTGTCATATATCTCATCACTATCCTCTACTGTATCACCATCTGGAAAATCATGTGTTTCTCTAATAATATCTGAAAATGTTTAAACCACTGATCAATGGATATGCTATTTTGTGGTTGTGTTTGTGTGTGTGTTTTGTTTTTTTGTTTTTTTATGAGAGAATTTCTTAACCGGTTCCCAAAATGAACTCAACAAAATCTGCATCCTCAAGTTTTGAAAGCAATCCACACACATTCCAATGAAGAAGAGGCATTCAATCCAAACATGTACCCACATTTTCCGTTTTCATGTCATCAAATTTGTCATAAAATTTTGTGTTCAAGTCTGATAACATGGAAACAATATCATTAAGTAATATGGAAACAATATCATTCAGTGAAGGATCTCCGACTGTCAGTTTCTCACCTGTTAATTTTTTCTGTACTTTGTCTTCCTTGACCACCACTCGTCATCCTTGTTTGTCTCAGATTATCCAGTTTAGGAGGTACGGGATTAGCTCGATGTCACCACACTGATGGATCAAACTGCCCATCCACAAAAGAAAGACGAGCACACCTGTCACGACACCGTCACTCCTGTGTCGTAGGGTCAACACTTTCAAAAACATGGCGGCCCTGAATCTTGCCCGTTTGAACATAAATTTATATATACTGGAAGGAATCCTCCACACACCACTCTAAACAATAAAGGAGAGCAGGCATGATGATGCACGACCTATCACCACACAAAATATCTAACTTGAAGAAACACTACAAAATGCTTAATTTGGCAAAAGAACACAGAGCTCACCAGCACACAACCGTCAGTCCAAAGATCACCTTGACCCCCGCCACCCTTCCCCCTGAATAATAACAGAGAGAGACAGAGAGAGAGAGAGAGAGAGAGAGAGAGAGAGAGAGAGAGAGAGAGAGAGAGAGAGAGAGAGAGAGAAGAAGAAGAAGAAGAAGAAGAAGAAGAAGAAGAAGTAGTGAGTTGCAGAAACAAAACAATGCAAAAAAAAAGAGAAAAAGATAGAGAGAGACAGTTATGAATAGCAACTTACCAAACAAAGCTGCATAAAAATCATAATGATAAAGAGAAAGAGAAAAAAAAAGCCTTAAAGGCCACAAACAACCACAAGTCACTATCTTTAGGGAAAAGGTCATGGTATACTGAAAAAAAAAAATGTCTAAAAACTATGGCAATATCAAGCTCAAACATAATATTGGTCTGTTCACATCCTGACTTCCAAAGGATCAAAGCAAACAAAAAAGTTAAATCTTTCAATAATGTAATTGACCAGTGAATGCTGTGAATAAGGACACAGATTTAAATGGACACTCACTCTCATTGTCTGATTGTGTGGAAGAGAAAAAAACAGAAAAAAACTACTGCCATCATTTATGTGGCCTTGGAACAAAGCAATAATATTCTACCCCTTAAATCTTCTGCAGCTCTTGATTGACTTGAAAAAAAACACATTGAACATGAACTTTTCAACAGTGCAACACTTGCCTGAATAACTAAAACACCAGGGACAAAGACGCCCAGAGGGAACAATATAGAAGTCTAAAATTCAGCAGAACACACGACTAAAATAAAACACATAATTAATTCCCTTCACAATCAGAGAAAATAGCATCCTTTATGTCACATTTGTGAATAACATCTGGGCAAAGGTATCTTATTACCTATTACACTGCATATCCCTGATGTTTGGAGAGCTTTCTTTTCTCAAAATTATTCTCCGAACAAAACTATCAAGGGCAAACAAATACCAAAGACTGGCCTTGTCAAAGAAGGTGGGAAAGGGGAAACAGTTACTTTACACAATACAATCCGGACCATGCCTGGACTTGAAAACAAAAATGTAAATCGGGAAACAAAACGCTCCTGGTAAAATGAGATGAAGTTAATGTACTTATGTGAAAACAGCGAAACACCATGCCTAGTAGCATAACGCGAGGTTAATTATTCGTTAACAGTAAAGTTTAAAAAGTACACATGCTAAAGAGATGAGAACACATGAGATGAATTGTGTTCCGATACGTACATTAAATGATAAATTGCTGTTACTCTATTGTTTTAAATACTTCTCTTGGCAAATAAATCACATTCATACAGACACATTTTGCCCTCATTTTTTCATATATCCCCCCCCCCCCCCCCCCCCCCCACACACACACACACACACACACACACACACACACACACACACATTTTACCATGACGGATGTGCTATGATTAGCTTGTTTGCTCTTTAATTAAACACCCGCACACAGATCTATGAGAGAAAAACCCGAAAAGAAACATATCCACTGAGTACGATACAATTCTAAAATTGAACATAGTAATTTCCGTTAACACGTTTACTGACATACTATTCCCAAGATTGTTCCAGACTAGCTCTGTGTATGCATTTCAAAGAGCAAACAAGGATATCTCAGCAAATCATCTCAATAAAATGGGGCGATTTGAAATGATCATCCCAGATAAATACTCACAACACACTGGCCAGGACTGTGCAGACCAGCCCGTTACTAGGCCTTTCAGTGGCACCTATGTTCTGTTGCATCCCGGTCTCATGGTGTACAGTGGAACAAACATGACTCATTGCAAACTGACAAAGACAACACTGATCAGTCTGACTCTGTTGTAGGCCTGTCTCACAGTACAGAATGAAGCAAAACATGACTCATTGCAAACTGACAAAGACAACACTGATCAGTATGTTGCTAATCATGATCCCACTTCCATTCATGTTCTTGTGTCCCTATCTCAGGAAGAAAATGGAACAGTCAGCACATCTGTTCATTTTGTCAGAACTTCGTTATCAAGATGAGTAATCACCTTGAAAGAGTGCATGTCAGAGAGCTCGCAGTTGATAGGTTATTGGCTGTTACGGATGGAATGAGTGGTGTCTGCAGGTGTCTGACTGTCTGACTCTCACACAGAAATTATGGATGCATGCACGACTTTTCGAAATCACATACACACACCCACTCATCCGAACATTGTCAGCCAGGCAACACTTTTTCTGTTTTATGCTGCCTGAGCCATCAGACAAACATATATAATAAAATGCAAAATCATAAATAGTCGGCACGCCAACCACAAGGCGTACACACAAACTATATGTATCTACTATATTTCTAAATACACCAAACAGGGCGCACAACACAAAAATATATCTATATTCAATTCACTATCTAATGTCGCTGCTGGTTCCAACGACGATGAAGGCGGCGACGACGACGATGAAACGATGAAGAGGACAAAGGCGACAAGACGATGAAGATGAAGACGACAACGTCTACAGCGTCAAGTCTGATACAGAACTTGCAGGACGTCAGAGCTGAGGCTCAAAGGAAAACAAAGACACTAGCACTCACGGCGTTTCTGCTGGCGACAGGGCGACAGTCTCACACAGGATCTGTGGCTCACACACACACAGAAGCACAGAACGTAGCGACGGCCTCGCCAACAGGTCGCTGGTTCAAAAACTTGGGAGCAGCGCTCTGGCTTGGCAGCAGCGGCGTCTCCGGCCCAACTGGCTCAGCGGGTAGTCGGTCCCGGGGCGCAGTGGCAGGTAGGGTAGGCTGTCGGCAGTCAGGCCGACCTCTCCACACCGTCGCACGGTGGAGAAGGGGGGGGTAGTCACATCTACGAACCCCTGACCCTCACACAGTAGCAGCCAGTCCCCCTCAGTCCAGGGAACACATCTACCTGGGGGAAACTGATCAACTACCTCGATTATCATGGCTACTACTTATTGCAATCACGACTACATTCATATTCATTAGCCACATCTTATTCCACTTGAGACAATCATCAGCATATCATTCCCTTTTTCGGAAACATAATACTACACAGGAAAGGATTTCAATACAAACCTTTCAGAATCTAGTTTTCCAAATTGGGGAAAAAATTCCCACTTAGACCTTCTTCAATAAACCATGAATACAATTCATTACACACACTTAATGATTACTTTTCATCAAACTATAAATGTCTTTCGCCATGTCACAAATATTCATTTCTTCTTGTATAATGACAAGAATGTTCATTTCAATTCATACAATCACCAGATTTTAAAAGGAATATTTTTTTTCTAAAAGATTCAACTACTTCAATACATGTAAAGGAAAGATTTCCACACACTCTTGTTTACCGACACACAACTATATTCAATATTCATATCAAGAGTGAATTAAATACTCATCCACATTAAAACAAAACCGCCATATAGAAGATATGTAAAGTCTCTGTCGCTCACTCTGGGCGCTTATTATTCAAAGCATCAAAACTTTCCTCTTCTCGCAAACCACATTAGAATAAGACCTTTTTCTTTTCATCATGAAGTTAATAACTAGTTAAGTCATAGAATTTTTTTTTTTCTGAAGACCACTTCCTTTAACAATCACTTCATGTTTTCCGACAGCATTTTGTTTTGTTACCCTATCAAGTCATACGACAACAGAACACAGCAAATATTTTTTTTTTCTAAAACCAATCCTTTACAAGTGCGCTAAGGAAGTTTCAGTCACTCCTAAACAGGAATACGGTTTCGGTTTGCTAACAAATAAATATTGAATGATAAATACCTGACTGCCACCAAAAAAACAGCTGGGTCCCTCTTCAGCCTTCTGGAATGCTGCGGAGCCGGAATCACTGCAGAGACTGCCTAACAGGTTCAGCTCACCCGGCTTTAACGGTGCGCAGGTGAGTAGCAGTCAGGTAAACTTTTCAACCGGCTTCCGGAGGACTACCTTCCGGTTAGCACAGTTGCATGAAAATTTGTGACCAGACGGGAAACGGTCCGTCACATTGGCAATGAAGAAAAGATCGATTGAAAGGCGCAGGGCTTGGGGAATAATCAATGAGGGGGCGGGGGGGGGGGGGGGGGGGGGGGGGAGGGGGGGGGGGGGGGTCAGCATAACTTTTTGCATCTCTCAGCCAAAAAAGGTACAGTGATAACAAAATACAGATTAAAGAGTCGCAGCAAAGTTGATGACCTTGTCCCTTGCTCAGTGTGGAAAGTATTGTACAGGAGGACTTTGCTGGGAAAGCACATTCAGTGCTGTGGCAAAGTTGTGTGGTACTGTAGGTTTTCCTGACAGTCAGAACCAGCAGCTTCAACAAACACAGGATATTTTCTAAAAACAAAATTAGGGAAGGTTAAGTCAAGTAACATAATCTAATAGGAAAAAAAGAAAACTGACTAACTTTTGATAGTCCATTAGGTTCTTAGACAAGTGGATTTTAGGAAGTGGTGGATAAACACTAATCAGCACTCCTTTGCTATAACGTTCTGCCCTTACTCTGATATTCAGCTTATTTCCAGTGATTAAGTGGTGTAATGAGGCTACAGTCACCATCTTGTCAGCAGCCCTGTAGTACAGGGCTATACCTGAATGAATTGAAAATGGTGAGATGTGTGATCACTATGCCAAGGTATTCCACCTGACTAAACAGTTCTGAACCTAAACTGTTCTGATCATGTATCACATAGTTAATCCATTGAGCAAAATGCATCATGTAGTCCTGATGTTGTGGTACTTTCACATAACACTCTGTTCTCAAATATCAGCACTCTATAAATAATTCTGATGAATAAGTCAGAAAAGAACATAGACTGTCACTACAAATCTACAGGTGAATGTAGGTCATTGCATCACTCTGTAAAAAAGACAAAAAGAAAAAAAAAACCCTGTAAAAAGTGACACGTTGTTACCATTGTGCTGAAAATGGCAAAATGCAGATTTACCATTTTTTCTTTTTTTTTTAACACTTGTTCATCTCATTTTTCAAATCACCCCATTTTATCAAGATTTGGACATGCTGATAAGCTGATTTGCACTTTTAAAGATACACAGACAGATGATCCAGATGGACTGACATAAACCTAAAAGTCTACCGATTGTATAGTGAGGGGTAAAATACAAAGTGTCTACATTACAAGGTCAGTTGACTTTATACATTTTTATAATACACTACCAAATTCATCATAGTATCCTCATCTCAATTACATAAGATACTATGAAAAAATGGTGTTGAAATGTGTTTGAGTGTGCGTGCCATTTGTTTGCCATTGTATTTTAGTTTGTTCCATCTGAAAGAAGACTGAATGTTTACAGACTTTTACACAGCTCTACCTTCAGCTTCTTGTTCTACAGGAGCAGGTATAGCAGGAGGTGCATCACAGAGTGCAGCACCATGTAGGTTAGTAGACTGAATGTGCTTCTGTTTTCGCCGCTCCGCATTTCTAGCTTTCGATCTGCAACATAGGTTGTGATTTACTAGTGAAGAACTGTTCATTGAAATTTCAGTAGTTGAGGCAGTGAATAGATGTAATCTAACCAGCAGTCAGATACAAATCTTTCAAAAATGATTCTTATGTATCTCTGTATAGTAGAATAGAAGTTATCAAATTTCAATTTCTCAAACCATCCAATGAACTGATTCATTTTAACTCTCATTTCTCAGGCAAACATCCCACAAAACCTTCAAGCATTTAAGGGAATACATATAACCACATGGAAACATGTCCAGTAGAACTCAAAGAACACAAGGCGCATGGAATGGAATTACACTAATCAGCACTGCTTTGTTACAACGTTCTGCCCTTGCTCTGATATTCAGCATATTTCCAGTGATTAAGTGGTGTTGTGAGGCTATAGTCACCCTCTTGTCAGCCCTGTAGTACAAGACTATACCTGGATGAAGCGGAAATGATGAGATGTGATCACTATTCCAAGGTATTCCACCTGACTAAACTGTTCAGAATCTAAACTGTTCTGATCATTTATCACATAGTTAATCCATTGTGCAAAAATGCACCATATAGTCCTGTTATGGCACTTCTACAAAACATTCAGTTTCTCAAATACCAGCACTCCATAAATAAATCTGATGAATTAATCAGATAAGAACATAGACTGTCACTACAAATCTACAGGTGAATGTAGGTCATCATGTGTCAACTCTCTAAAGAGTTAAAAAAAATAACTCTGTAAAAAAACACTTGGTTACCATTGTGCTGAAAATGGCAAATACAGATTTACCTATAAAGACTCCCTTGATGTAAACATTATTATTTCTGTTCAAAATATCAATATTGAATAATCGTAGGCTGCAGTTTACCTATCTTTATACTTCTCTGTTGGGAAACAAAAATCTCATCGACACATTTTCACCTCATATTTCAAATCACCACATTTTATCAAGATTTGGACATGCTGATTAGCTGATATGCATTTTTAAAAACACACAGACGGATGGTCTGGATGTAACTGATATAAACCTAACAGTCTACTGATAGTATAGTGAGGAGTAAATACAAAGTACCTAGATGGTAAGGTCAGTCGACATTTGTATTGATATTAAAACATGAAAATGACTTTCAAGTCTTTCAGACAGATCTGCATACATTTTTTATAGTATGCTAACACATTCATCATAGCATCCTCATCTCAAATAAGATAACCTGAAAAATGGAGCTGAAATGTGTTTGTGTGTGAGTGCCATTTGTTTGCCATTGTATTTTAGCTTGTTCCATCTGAAAGAAGACTGAATGTTTACAGACTTTTACACAGCTCTACCTTCAGCTTCTTGTTCTACAGGAGCAGGTATAGCAGGAGGTGCATCACGGAGTGCAGGAAAGGATGCAGCACCATGTAGATTAACAGACTGAAGTGTGTTGTCTGTTTTCGCCGCTCCGCATTCTAGCTTTCGATCTGCAACATAGGTTGTGATTTACTGGTGAAGAACTGCTCATTGAAATTTCAGCAGATGAGGCAATGAATAGATGTAATCTAACCAGCAGTCAGATACAAATGTTTCATAAATGATTATATATCTTTGTATAGTAGAATAGAAGCTATCAAATTTGAAATTGTCAAACCATCCAATGTACTGATTAATTTCATCTCTCATTTCTCAGGCATACACCCCAGAAAGCCTGGAAGCAATTCAGCGAATACATACCCTTGCTCTGATTTTCAGCACATTTCCAGTGATTAAATGGTGTAGTGAGGTCACAGTCACCATCTTGTCAGCCTTGTAGTGCAGGACTATACCTGGATGAAGCGAAAATAATGAAAAGTGATCACTATTCCATGGTATCCCACCTGACTAAACAATTCTGAAACTAAACTATTCTGATCTGATCATGTATCACATAATTAATCCATTGTGCAAACATGCACCATGTAATCCTGATGTTATGGTACTTCCACATAACACTCTGTTTCTCAAACACCAGCATTCCATAAAATAAATCTGATGAATTAATCAGAAAAGAACATAATTATATTGTCACTACAAATCTACAGGTGAATATAGGTCATTATGTATAACTCTGTAAGAAGTAAAAAAAAAAAAAAAAACCACCAACTCTGTAAAAAGTAACATATGGTTACTGTTACACTGATAATGGTAAAATGCAGATTTACCCATAAAAACTCACTTTGATCTAAACATTATTATTTCTGTTCAAAATATCAATATTGAATAATGGCTGACTGCCGTTTACCCATCTTTAAACTCTATATGGCAAACAAATCTCAGACACCCTTTCACCTCATTTTTCAAATCACCCCATTTTATCAAGATTTGGCCATCCTCATCTCAATTCAGTAAGATATCTGAAAAATGGAGCTGAATGTGTTTGTATGAGTGCCGTTTGTTTACCATTGCATTTTAGTCTGTTCCATCTGAAAGAAGACAGATTCTTTACAGACTATAGAAAATGGAACAATTTTTGTTATTTTTCACTTTTATCAACAAAGGCAACAGATGAAACATTTTCTTATTATATTTCAGTCAAAGGCATCCATCATCTTTCAACGTTCTACTTCGCCAGTGTTGATGGAACGCTTTGTAGTGTGTGACTTTATGACAACACCGCATGTGTACCTGGGCTTTGTATATTCCAAGTTACTGCAATTTAGTTCATAAGAAATACTGAAGAGTTTTGACTAACATTGTTTAGCATTGAATTACTGTCTCCTACCCTTTCTTAAACTCAACTTAAAATCTGAAACAAAAGTGGAGACAGGTAGTTATGGCAGATATTATATATGCTATCTAATTCTTTGTTGGCAGAGATCTCACACATCAGAAAGCCAGAGGGCAAGTGTGTGAACTTGACAAGCCAGACTTTCAGCTACTTAACTACAGACGAGGTTCTGTTTGTCCTAAAATCTGGGACCCTGTCTACCCTGGGCATGCCTGGTAGTGAAGAAACACCACAGCAATTGAGCAGCAGGTCTCCATAAAAGTGAATCAGTCACCAGCAACAAGAGAGACATCAACTATCCTCTCCAACATCAGTTAAGTTCTGATATTCCAAGTATACTCCAACTCAGCTCAACCAGAACTTTCCCTCTCTTAATGATGAAATGGTGGGAACCAAAACTCATCTGGAACTGTCTGAAATCGAATTAAATATTTCACTCTTGTAGAAACAAGTACAGTTGATATGTGAAAGTGCACTTCACTTTTGTTAGTTCTTTGTTGTTCATTCAGTATTGAATGTTTGAACTTCTCTCTAATTCTGTCTCTTAGAGCTACAAGTACCTCTAAGAGCACAAACCTAAGGAAACTTATTACTCAGCCATTCTTGAGTAGTATTAACACAACAGCCCAGAGAAATTAAAAAATCCTTTCAATGACTAGTACCAGAAAGTTGCTCCTTCCATAACTAGTAAGACAGAGGGTGGAGGTAAAAATTCAACATAACTATAATCGAAAAAAACATTCTAAGTCCTTCCCCTAGAGGACACACTGACCCATCCCCATCTCTTGTCACATCGTGAAATAGTTCTCTGCCATACTCAACCCATTTTGATAGAGTATCTTCCATCTCTGTTAAAGTTTCACACTCTTTACTGTTTATAATTTGAATTTTTCTAGAACATTTGTTAATGTCATTTTTTTGTTTTATTTGCTGAAACATATCTTTTGTTTATCTCTGAAGATTTGCCCCTGTCATTTTTTGAGCATTCTTGTGGCCACGCTTTATCATTATTTTTATTTTTGTTCTTGTTTCTTTTATCAGCCTTTTGTAATCTTTTATCTTGTTGTTCGTATATGCGTGGCTTTTCGCTTTGGCTAGCTGGAAAACTTCATCAATAATTCTTGTGTATGACAATGGGAAGGACAGGCCTCAAAAGTTACTGGGGAGAGGTGTCAGGGAATGTTGAACACGGATATGATGACGGCGCATATGTGCCTGACTGTAGCAGTAGGAAGCAGTACTGCCAACACTCCTTAAAAACAAAGCTACCCAAACGGAAATAGAAAACAAAAAGGAAAAAAAGACATCACCATAGGAACTTGGAACATGAGAACAATGGATGAATTAGTAAATCAGATTTATTATTGTAAGAATTAGAGGAACACCAAATAAGCATTACAGGCTTGTGTGAGACACGATAAAATGACAAAGACCTATTTACCAAAGCAGATTATACAGTAGTTTTTAATGGAAATGAAGAAGGTGACTTAAATGTAGTAGCAATCTTTTTAGACGGAACAGCATGCAGCATGTCTAAAAAGCTGCAGTGTCAATAGTGACTGGATAGTTGTAGCAAGACTGAACATGAAGGCAGCTCCATTAAACATCATTAAAGTCTATGCCCCCACATCCAAAAGCACAGACAACAAAATCAAGAAGTTCTAAAATGACCTACAAACAATAAAAGATAAGATACCCAGTCTGGAATCTGCATAATAATGGGGGAGCTTAACGCAAAAGTAGGTGAAAATGAAGACAGGGAATATGATAGAAGACCTCATGGATTGGGAATCAGAAACGATCAGGGCAGTACGATTGCAACTTTCTGTCAAGCCAACAGTCGTCCCATAATCATAACCACCTTCTTCAAACAACCAAACAGAAGAAAATATACATGACATCACCAGCTGATGGAAACAGACATCAAACTGATTACATTATGACAGACCAGAAATGGAGAACGTCAGTGATAAATGCAAATTCCTGGCCAGGAGTGGACTGTGAGACAGACCAGGTAAACTGTAAAATGTAACTGCAACACTAGGAACAAAAGTATACAAACAACATAAAGCAAAGAAGCAAATCAGATACAATCTAAACCAAAAGATTCTGAAATCAAAGCTGAATACCAAGCTGAGCCAAACAACCATCTCTCTCAGTCTCTGCTCGCTTAGAAGAATGGACGGCAAATGAAACTTTGCCAAATGCCTTATGGGAGGACATGAAAACAAGTATATACTGAAACTGCAGAGTCAAAACTAGGAAGGCGGATACACAAACAAACTACCAAAGGTATCCACTCAAGCTGAAAGTGAGCTACGGTAAACACAGAAGAAGATAGCTAGATATCATACATCGACAATTTAGGGTGACATTTAACAAGAACGGGAAAGTCTTTGTTAATATAACACATCCATGTTTGAAATAGCTTGAGTCAAGGCGCAAAAGTTAAAAAAGGTAAACTTGCCTGTGGCTGCTTGCACCATAAGCAGTCCTCTAGTAAGGGGAACGTTCTTCAGTTCAGTCAAGTTCTGGAAAAGAACAGTTATATGGAAAAGTATACCAATGATTTCACATTTCATCATCATAACACTGAACTGGAGTACTCTCAAAACACAAGGAGGGATTATTGCCATCATAGTAGTAGTAGGAGTAGTAATTGTAGCAGTAACAGCAGCAGCAGCAGCAGTAGCAGTTGCACTTCTATGAGAGCAGAAGCAGGAGTATTAGTGATAGTGGTGGTAATAGAAGTGGTAGTAGTAGTAGTAGTAGTAGTACTAATAGTAATAGTATTGGTAGACCTTGTACCCCAAAATCAACAATGTGATAGCGACAATTATCTTTTTATAGGTCTGGTAAGTTAGTGAGTCATACCCACAAAAAAACATGTGGCATCATGAGCATTGTGACCTTTCAAAATATAAGGTAAGACTAGCCATAACGAGGTTGCAGAATGTCTTGTAAGGGTAGAATACCAGTTCTATGAAAAAGTTCATGAGACAGTTGAGCGTGACACACAAGCACTGGCCAACTTTACTATCACATATCATTCAATTCTAATCTGTGCAAGGTCATTTCTAAGAAATAAACAAGAAGTCCAAACACTGAATCAAGAACAGAAATAATGAATGTATTGAGCCATAATCAACGGCTTTTGTTTCCTTTTTTCTGTCATTATTTT
>JADBJO010012878.1:2500-25000 GCA_016801955.1 Conus betulinus | reverse complement strand
TGATCAATGGTTGAATAGTTTCTTCTGAAACCTGCTTTTCCCATGCTCATTTTGTTTTCTTTTTCTGCCCAGTTATATAATCTGTTATTCTAAATGACTATGAATGTCTTTCCTACAACACTAAGTAGTGCTATACCTCTGTAGTTATCAGGATTTGTTTCATCACCCTTTTTAAAGATTGGAACAATAACTGATTGACACCACCTCACAGGGAAGTAGATTGCATCGTATAGCCTGTTGAACAGCTTTGTTAGAAAGGATGTAACATGAACTTCAGCGCATTTGAGAAATTCTCCACATATATCATTGTCACGCATGGACATTCAAGAGACATAATTGCGCATATTGTAAGGCAGAATTATTGCAGCGATCAGTTCTTTCTTTTTCCCATGTCGATATTTGGGAGTTACGATGCGTGTTTTATTTTTTGGTGTGTTTTGGTCGAGTCATTGTTGGTAGGTTGATCGACCAAAGAGGATGGAGTTTGTGCCTACGTTTGGCTGTATCAACTCTTGTGATTTCATGGTCTGTTGTCTTGGTGATTTATGGGTGATTGGTTGACCAACTATTGGAGATTGGTGCTTGTATATGGTTGTGTCCATATTTGGTCTTGTTTACAAGCTGTTGGTAGTTATCGATTGATGATTGGAGGGATTTATAATCTAGAGTCTGTGTGCTGATACACAGTTGTTCCCATATTGGGAAGTGTGGTCTCGTCGCCCTATGCGACTTATTGCTGATTGGTCCTCTGGCAAGTTGGTTTTTCGAGTCTGCATACGACTGTCTCTATCTATGCCCCTATCTGGAGTTTTGTCGTGTCGTTCCCTGGGCAACCTATTGATGATTGGTCGAAGTCAGGGTGTGGCCTTGTCAGTTTCATGGTGTTTGTCAACTCTAAGTGTCGTCTGTTTTTTTGACCGTCTGATTCAGTTGTTTGCTACTCCTGGCTTGAGATGGAGGTCTTCTGATCCAGCGTTTGGTGAAGCAGTTTTGCCACCAGGAAACCCGTCAGTGTGTCCTTGTGACAGCTCAGGATTTCAAGAATTTTTTGGTGTGTCAGTGTCTTCCACCAGTGTCCACGCCTTCAAGGGAGCGAGGGTTGCCCTGGTCTGGAGCTGCTCTGGTGGGTGTTTGTCCTGTATTGTCTTTGTTGGTCATCGTAACTCCAGGTGTTGACGGGGTTTGACCACTCTGCTGCTGCAACCTTTGGTGTGAGGCATCTTACCTGGTACTGCCCTGTTTCCGACTTCTTTCTGGCCGACCTCTAGGTCATCATTACGAAAGACTGGGAGGGGGGGCAAGCTCATCCTTCTGCGAGCGTCACAGCTTCCCCTCCTGCTGCTGAGATGTGCTTAGCTGCTGCGCTGTTGGGCTCTTCATTTTCTTCAATGTGTGTCACAGTGTACTTTGAATCAGTGACTCCGTGTTGAACCTTGTGACATCATCGATTCTTCATCGTTCGGTGCTTCGTCTGCTGCGGCATCAGGACCTCAGTGACAGCATGGTCACCAGTGCACAAACTGTGAACGTTCGTGAAGGAAGGGGAAAAAAATTGGAGTGTGGGAATTGATTGTGTGAAAAAAGATGGTTAAGAGTGTATGAAGGGTAAATGGTATGTGCGTGAGTTGTTTATAATTATATATATATATATATATATATATATATATATATATATATATATGTATATATATATATATATATGTATTGTGTGGAGGGGAATTGTAATTGTAATAATTTTTGTTTGTTTGTTTGATTTTGGGGGAGTTGGGGAGTGTGTTTTGTGTACCCTATGTGGTTCGTATCGTGCAGGCACTTGGGTTCGGTGGGCCATCCTACCGCTGGATGACCCAGCCCCAGGTTACCATGTGATAGTCCCTGGAGTATCCCTGGTCTGGTATTAACCCTGTGTGGGTTGAGGTCCCTTGAGGCTTCCTGGATTTGAAGGTGGGGTGTCGGGGCATTTTTATTGTGTATTGCTGATTTTGGTGGGTTTTTTTTTTGTATTATTGTTTGAAGATTTTTTTGCTGATAGTGTATGGGTGAGTGTGAATTTCAATAAAATTTGATTGTTTGTTGCACCTATTATTTGGTGTTTTGACTTTTTGTTCATGGTGTCGGTAGTTTTAAAGTATGGGTGGGGTGGATTAAAAGGGGGGGTACCCTGCTACATTCGGGTATCCCTGTCACCGCACTAGGCGTAGTGACAGTCATCTAGCCCAGTTGTCTTACCTAGCTTTATATTTCTTATTGCATCTCGAACTTCTTTTACGATAACAGGGTTGTCAAGCTCTGGGACTACCGTTTCTTCTCTATGATGGTGTATTGTATCCCCCTGTAGCTGAACATCACTGCATTTTCACAGAAAACGGTTTCGAAATGTTTTTTCCATGTGTCATGTTCTATGTTTGGTGGGGTCTTTTTGGTATAACGAGCTTTTCGAATAGTGTCCCAAAATTTACTGCTGTTTTTCCTGTTATTCAGAAGACTTTCTTGGACTGACATTTTGTGCAACGTTTTCTTTTCTCTAGTCAGGGTTTTATGGTGTGATCTTAGTTTTCTGTAATTGTGTTTGTCTGGGTCAAGTCCAGAATTTCCGTATATATCCAAAAGCTTTACATGCCTTTCTCTTCCTTTCTAAACATTCTTTGTCATACCATTTGTTTGTGGGAGTTTGTGGAGCCTATTTAATCCTTTGTCTCATGCATTCCCCTGCACGAAGCATATTCTGGATGAATATTTCAAGGGCTGATTCAACGCGCTTATTTCTATCTGGCTGAGAGTTAGTTGAAACATACTTTGAGAATGATTGTTGTTTATGTTTTCTAAGTAATCTCCTTTCTTCTCATTATTCCATTTCATTTTGGTCAAAGTTTCTTTATCTTTCATTCCTTTCTTTGTCTGGTTATGTGGCACTATAGATCTGCAAGGTAACACAAGATGAACAGGAAGGTAATGGGATTCAACCTGGCTGTCGACTTTAAAGAAGGGATGAGATGAAAAGAAAAGGTCAGCTGACATAATAACATAACCAATGATGCTATTACCTTGATCTGCTACAAAAGTAAATTTGCCATTCGTGTCACCAGCGGCATTCCCATTTAACGGTTAGCACCGGAAAGTCGTGCAGAAATCAATCAGAACCTTTGCAAACTGATGTATTATCTTGTCTTCAGACTGCCTGTAGATTTGGGTGTTAGTGCTTTCGTCAGAATCACACTCCAGGTCCCATTCCCCAGTGTGGGCATTTAAATCTCCCCTTATCATGAGGTGTATGTCAACCCCTTTCTGTAGAACACTAACAAGGAATTCCTCAAGCAAATATATCGAGCAGTTCACATCAGTTTTCATTTCATAATAGGGGCTTTTGTATGGAGGTACATAAACGAAAATACATAGAATATCTTTATCATATCCAAATAACGATTTTGAGAATTTCAAGCAGATCATGTTATCATGTGTACATGCTATTTGCGATACAAAAGGCATACATGATGTTTGACCAATACTACCATCCCTCCTGATGGTCAGCCCCACCTGGACAGTATAACAGCAGGAGTTTGAAAACAACAATAGTTTATAAAAATGAATACTGCTATCAAAAGGAAATGTTGCAAATGTCACTATAGCGCAAAATGCATCGAAAGGCTTCACAAAACTTACAAAATCTGATTCGCCCAACTGAGCTGCCAAATTTCCAACATTGAGAGAAGCGAGAGAGTTATGTTAAATTCAGAACTATCTAAATGTGTGTATGGGCGTTGGCCAGTGTCCTATTCTTTCTCTTTTTCGTTGACACGGGGCACATGCTGAAACTGATCCAGCAGGCTGGTTTGGCGTGACTTACTTCGTGTCTTGGGTTCATTGTGGTCGTTAGAGTCACATGTAATGCCAGCAGCTAGGTCTGGGTGCGCCTCATCCACCAAAGATGTTTCATCGGACACATTCAACTGTCCAGTCTCTGCCTGAATGGACGTGGCCTGGCTGTTGACAGGTTGTGCAGAAGTGATGAACATTACACGTGGCTGTACAGACCCTGGCAGTGAAGTCACTGCCTCTGTGCCGGTCAAGGTGGTGGTGACACTCTGGGAGGAAAAACTGGATGTGGAGATGCCATGGGCGTTGCAGACACAGTGGTCGCTTGCCTGAGTAGCAACTGCCTGACAAGAACTGACAGGCGTTGTGTCTGGTGCCATCTCTGTCTGCGATGTGACGGTTTGTACAAAAGTGGTCTGTGATGTCACAGACTGAGTGGAGCTACAGACATGGTGGGTGACTGTATGGTTTCCGTTTGTGTAGATGCTGAGTTGGAGGGTCCAACTGCGAGGTGGCTGCATCTGTAAGTTGCACAGAGGCAGTGTGCACACAGACTGTCCATGTAGATGCTGTTTGAGAAGTATCTGCTTGATCAGAAGATATCTGTGCGACAGGCGTTGGCACAAGAGTTGCCTGTGCGGGCCCTTTCTGCATCATGTTTGCCTGCGTGGTTGCTGTGGTTTGGACCGTGCTGATTCACTGAAGGCGTCGTTCCTGGTGACCTGTGCTTCCTGGTCTTCTGAGACAGGATGGCAGCGAGGAGATGGCTCTGTTCCCCAGTGAGTTGTGTACTCTGTGGTTGCTCCGACTAGAGTAGGCACGCAGATCCCTATGTTGTGTCTGTTTAACAATGTCGGCCACTGATCACAGTCGCCTATAGCTGGGAGAGGGTGGTATTGTGGACTGGTTAACCCTCCCTGGTTCCAGAAAAAGTAGTCATGATGCTGATACGGTCCCTGGTTCTGATGGAGATTTTCGTACAGAGCTGCTCCTCTTGTTTCAAGAGCAGCACCTGACTGTTCTGGATCAGCTGTGCAATGTTGCAGTACTGCGTTCAACTGTCTCTGTCCCCCTGCAGTGTCAGATGCTTGGAAGCTCTGGGTGTGGGATTAGAACCCGATTTAGATACGTTGATTCCCTGTAAAACTCGGTCCCTGTAAGTCTCGCTTGCGGAGTTGGGAGAATGAGGGCCATCTTCTTGACGGTTGACTTGTGAATCAGTTTGGTGGTTTGCTGCAGAATTCCAACTGTTGTGAGACTGGCTTGTGTCTTTTCTATGCCCTCCATCTTCTATGTGAAGCCTGCCATTAAAATAGTACGCTATTTTGCCTTCACCGCGTAGTTGATGGAGCCTTTGGCGTTGGCGCGGTGACAAAGTCAGCTGACACTTTGATGTCCAACTGCTGAAGGCTATTTCTTAATTCATGGTCTCTAAGGATGCTTAGTCTGTCGTTGGCGTTCGGGAAGGTCACGATCAAAGGTCTCGGCGATGACTTATTTCTTGCCTTCTGACCGATCCTGTGTGCATGTTCAAAGTCGCTGTTTTTCCAGACCTGTCTCGTGGGATGAGTATTCAGGGTCGCAGTAATTCCGTCGATGTTGCTAAAACTTTCGTCTGGATCTGCCTCATAGACTCCCAAAAATTTAAGTTTTTTTTCCCTCGTGTTATTATCCAGTTGATCCATACTTCGTTCTATCTTGTCATTGCGTTCATGAACAAAAACGCAGTCTTGTTGGAGTTTACAGATCTCCGATCTGTTGTCCTGAATGTCCACCTTCATCCGTTTCATGCCATTTCAATTTAGATAGATAGATAGATAGAGAGAGAGAGAGAGAGAGAGAGAGAGAGAGAGAGAGAGAGAGAGAGAGAGATGTGCAAACACTACAAACACACACACACATACATAAACACACACACACACACACACACACACACACACACACACACACACACACACACACACACACACACACACAAGCACATGCGACACACATGTATTCAGGCAAACAAAAAAACAGATGCAAACACACTCTCAGAGTAAGAGAGAGAGAGAGAGAGAGAGAGAGAGAGAGAGAGAGAGAGAGAGAGATGTGCAAACACTACAACACACAGACACACAGACACACACACACACACACACACACACACACACACACACACACACACACACACACACACACACACACACACACCTGTGTGTTGTTCGTCCTTCGATTTTGAAGATGACCATGACTTTAGTCTCAGATGGAGGATTGCTGAGTGTGGGTCTGCAGGTGGCTGGTAAGGCTGATCTGGGCCCGGAAGGAACGCCAACTTGTGGGACACATGTGAGTGGGTGCTACAGTGGAGGTGGAGGTAGCTCTGGCCTTGCGCGCGGCTCGTTTTCTCTCAGCTTCTGCTGTGCGTCTCTTCTCTGGTGTACATACATACATTCTTTGTGATGCTGCTTCGCCAGGCTGGGCGTCCCAAGGCAAGCGACTCCCAGGTGCTGAGGTTGATGTTAAGGCCTTTGAGGGACACTTTAAGGCAGTCCTTGAAACGTTTCTTTTGCCCACCAACACAGACACTGCGCTTGCCCTGACTCAGTTCTCCGAACAGCAGTTGTTTCGGCAGTTGACTATCTGGCATTCTGACGATGTGGCCAGCCCATCTGGCTCGGGATTTCTGAAGGAGACTGTAGATGCTGGGGATGCTGGCCCTTTCCAAGACCTCAGAGTCTGGGACTTTGTCCTGCCACTTGATGTGTAGGAGTCTGCAGAGACAGCTAAGGTGAAAAATGTTTGAACTGTTTGGGCGTGTCTGCTGTAGACAGTCCAGGTCTCACTGACATAGAGGAGAGTGGTTAGTACCACTGCATGGTAGACCTTCAGCTTGGTGGTAAGTCTTAGTCCTCCCTGCTCCCAGACATTTTCACGGGGTCTCCCAAAGACAGAGCTGGCTTTGACAATCCTGTTCCTGGCCTCTGCGTCAATGTTGACAGCTCTTGTGAGTGTGCTGCCCAGATAGTTGAAGTTGTCAACTGCCTGTAAGTTCTTCCCTTTACCGTGATGTGTGGTTCCTGGTAGAATTTACCCTGCGCAGGCTGATACATCACTTCGGTGTTTTTGGTGCTGATGGTGAGACCGAAGTTGTCGCAGGCTTGTGAGAGGCAGTCCATTTTTGTGCTGCATCACCTGCTCTGTGCTGGCATTGAGGGTGCAGTCATCAGCAAACAAGACGTCCCTAATGACGGTCTCTTTCACCTTTGTAATAGTCTGCAGTCGCCTGAGGTTGAACAGCCCACCATCAGTTCTGTATCTGAGATGTATACCACCCTGGCAGTCACGGAAGGCATCAGTCAGCATGGCAGAGAAGACCGTGCTGAAGAGTGTAGGGGCGAGAACGCAGCCTTGCTTTACGCCGTTGGTCACTGGAAAGGCTTCTGACTCGTCTCCATTATCCAGTACTTTCACCATCATGCCGTCGTGGAACTGTCCGAGGGGTCATAATGAACCTGCTTGGATAGCCACATTTCTCCATGATCTTCCACAAGCCATCACTGCTGACTGTATCGAAGGCCTTGGTCAGATCGACAAAGTTCACGAACAGATCGCTCTGCTAATCTTGGCATTTTTCCTGGAGCTGTCGTGCAGCAAATATCATGTCTGCAGTTCCTCGTTCTGCTCGAAAGCCACACTGGTTTTCTGGGAGGAGACCTGCTCAAGGTGGAGTAAAAGGCGGTTGAGCAAGACACGAGCCAAAATCTTCCCAGCTTTGGGACACATACACACACACACACACACACACACACACACACACACACACACACACACACACACACACACACACACACGCACACACACACACACACGCATGCATGTACGCACGCACGCACGCACTGACGCACACACGCACTCACGCAAGCACTCACACACACACACACACACACACACACACACACACACACACACCACACACACACACACACACACACACACACACACACACACACACACACACACACACACACACACACACGCACACTGAAATTCTACTCTGCCATTATAGACAACAGGCACTTGCATACACACACACACACACACACACACACACACACACACACACACACACACACACACACACACACACACGCACACACACACACACTCTCTCTCAGAGAGAGAGAGAGAGAGAGAGAGAGAGAGAGAGAGAGAGAGAGAGAGTCAGATGTTCAAACACTACAACACACACACACACACACACACACACACACACACACACACACACACACACACACACACACACACACACACACACAGGCATGCACTGTCGTTGAAAAACAAGAAAAAGAAAAAAACAAATCTGGGAGGCATTATCATTACTGATCATTTCCAATGATGTTCCATCAAGATGTCACTTTTCATATCTTTCTAAAAGCAGACCACAGAAAACCATCACATTGCTTCTGGTCGTGTTTATACTGATGAATTGGTTTGTGCAAATAATAATGAATAGGTACATTCTAAACATGGACTACTGTGTGAATACTATACTGCTTGGGCCCAGTAGCCTTAATACTGAATGGCTTTACTCACTGCCAACAAATCAAAGCAACAAATTCAAATTTGTTGGGGACTTAAACATTCCTTCAACAATTTGGAGAAACAGCTGCCAAGTAATTACTACCTCTGTGAGAATTTGTTGGGATACTTGTCCTTTAAATTACGATCGAACAACATGCATTCTCAAGAATCCAAAATGTAAACCAAGCGTTATAGATCTAACAGTAGTTTCCCCAAATCTAGCAAATTCCTGTGAGTAGAATATACATGCGTGTGAATTGATATCCCTCCCCCTTCTGTGTGTCGGTGTGTGCCTATGTGTATATGTGTGTATGTTTGTGTGGATTCACAAAATGTACTCTTCAAAAAAAAAAAAGTCTGAATATGTTCACATGAAAATCGGTATCGGGTTGGATTTTTGTTTTGTTTCACCCCCCTCGCTCGCCCCCCCCCCCCCCCCTTTTTTTTTAATGGTTCCATACTAGATTATAGTAGGAAAGTAGGCACTTACATAACATCTCGTTTACTGCCAGAAAAATAAATATGTTGCTTTGACAGGAAATGTTCATCTTCTTAGCACAGAGTTGTCTACTATCCTGTCTAAAATCATTGTAAAAATGTTCACGTAAATAAATATAAGACAGATCATGGCATTTGTTGATTTAAAATCAATTCATAATACACGTCCGTTGCCGTATTCAAAATGTCGTGTAGAGACCATAGAAATAAAACACATAATATATCTGGTGACCGTTATATGCATCACAGTCACTTTTGGAGTAAGGCCTAATATTAAGATATTTCCGCAAACGAAAGTGTCAATCGTACAGGAAGAGGGGCAGATCGAAAGGAAGCATTAGATGAACATTTCAGAAACTGTTAATAACCAGAACCAAACCAACAGTTTTCACAGGCAGGTACCTTGGTTTTCTGTCTAAATAGACAAGAAGGTTAACACAGAGGCTGCGTTTAAATGTATTTGGATCTGAATTCTGTTTTCCTTTTTGTAATGTGTATGTGGAGAAACACCAAGCGAAGATAACTTATCAATCCAATGTCAAAGAACAATGAAATCATTTCACAAGTCTGGCCTTCACATCTTATCACATGAATCTATTTCTATATTGCAAATGTCTGTTGATGTTTTATATCCCTTTCCCAGTCCAAGAGTGTTTGATACACTACCCACAGGTTATGTAACTTTGATGATTTGATTCCTTGAATCATTGATTAATTTGTGAGTATCAGTCATGTTCTTTTTAACATTGATGATTTTATTATCTTAATTCATTAACCACCCTTTTTGAAGGGGTTTCAAAACACATGCATACACACACACACACACACACACACACACACACACACACACACACACACACACACACACACACACACACACACGCGCACACATACAATCTCTCTCTCTCTCTCTCTCTCTCTCTCTCTCTCTGTGTTGTTGTCTGTCTGTCTGTCTGTCTGTCTGTCTGTCTGTCTCTCTCTCTCTCTCTCTCTCTCTCTCTCTCTCTCTCTCTCTTTCTTCTTCCCCCCCCCCCACCCCACCCCCCCTCATCCATTTATCATGTGCATGTGCCGTAAATCAATGATGACAGTTGGTTTATGTATCGTGCAATGTTTCAAGTGTGTGTGACATGTATCCGACCTGCAAGAATAATAAATGATTTCTAGAACTCACTGTATTTTATTCATTTATTTATATTTGCTTGTTTATCTGGCACACACACACACACACACACACACACACACACACACACACACACACACACACACACACACACACACACACACACACACACGCACGCACGCACGCACACGGACACACACACAACCTGCTAAATGTGTTACCTGACTTATTCTTTGCACGTGCTAAAAAAAAAATCTGATGAAAAAATTCGTCTGCAGATGCATTACTTATAAGTGACACCAGCATGCTAATAATTCAAATGAAATAAAGCGAGAGAGAGAAGCAGAGAGAACAAAATCCAAGACTTGTTAAGAAAACTCTTCAGCACCAAAACCAGGTACTGTCACAGTGCACAAAGACATTTGTGACCGGTGTCTCAAGTAAACGTTTCCCGACCTCAGAGTGAAGTATTACTTGAAAACCTCTATTCATGTGCCTTCTCTCTCTCTCCTCTCTCTCTCTCTCTCTCTCTCTCTCTCTCTCTCTCTCTCTCTTAATGATTTGGTATTATTATGTTTCAGAATTTGTATCTTTTCTCTTTCTTACTTTTGTTTGACCTCGGAGGGCTGGATGTAAAAAAAAAAAAGCAGTCATGCTTACTCCACTACCTCTGAAAATAAAATTTGTTCGTTCCTTCGTTCGTTCTTCGTTCTCTCTCTCTCTCTCTCTCTCTCTCTCTCTCTCTCTCTCGTCTCTCTCTCTCTCTCTCTCTCTCTCTCTCTCATCTTCCCGTTCAACATGTGCACGTGCCGTAAATTACTAACAACTGTTGAGTATGTAATGGTGCAATGTTTGAAATGTGTGTGTGTGACATATATGTAGCCTGTAAGAATAGAAAATGAATTTCTATAATTCACTTTATTTATTCATTTATTCATGTATGCATATGCTTGTTTATCTGTTTATGTATGTATTTACTTATTTAGTCATTCATTGGTTTATATTTCTTTACCACTGATTTGTTTTCGGGAAACCCAGATCGGGCGAAAATCTGCACATAACACACGGTTTGTGTTTTCTAGAGATGCGTTTCCCATTTAAATTTCAAATGGGTTGTTCGGTTAAGACTGCTGTAAGACCACGTTCTGTGTAAAACTCTGCTCATGCCTAACTGAGAGGTGGTCTGTCATAACACTAAACAGTAAAAAAATGTCGTGTGTGTGTGGGGGGGGGGGGGGGGGGGGGGAGGAGGAGGGGGATGAAGTAGGCGGTTATCAAGAATTGAAAACTGATTTTTCTGTTCATGGGGAACATATTTAGTTTCATGCTGTTGAAAACAAATGTGTTCCAGGTCTTGGAGTCTACCATGTTTCCCATAATGCAGTCAAGTTTTCTTTTCTCTTAAAACAGCCGCACGATTTGTATTACGGGCTTTGAGTCAATTCCAATGCATATGACAGCCGGACATCAAATTGTATGCCATTGGATGTTTTTCATCCTCATCTGCGTGTGTATGTGTGTGCGTGAGCGCGCGCGCGCGCGCGAGCGCGCGCGTGTGTGTGTGTGTGTGTGTGTGTTGTGTATGTGTATGTGTGTGTGTGTGTGTGTGTGGTGTGTGTGTGTGTGTGGTGTGTGTGGTGTGTGTGTGTGTGTGTGTGTGTGTGTGGTGTGGTGTGTATGCGTGCGCGCGCGCGCGCGTTTGTGTGGGTGTGTGTGTGTGGTGTGTGTGTCCGGTTGTTGTGTGTGTGTGTGTGTGTGTGTGTGTGTGTGTGTGTGTGTGTGTGTGTGTGTGCGCTCTCTCTCTCTCTTCTCTCTTCTCTCTCTCTCTCTCTCTCTCCCCTTCCCTCTCTCTCTCTCTCTGTCTGCACACGTGCGGCGCGTATGTGTGTGTGTGTGTGTGTGTGTGTGTGTGTGTGTGTGTGTGTGTGTGTGTGTGTGTTGAAACAAATTGGTAGTAGGGGAAATAGGTGCAGTCTAACAATCCCTATTACAATACAATAATAAAAAAAAAAAAATAGCAATGATTGAGAGAGAGAGAGCGAGGGGGGGGGGGGGGGGGGGGTGTGAGAGAAAGAACCCAGGACAAAAATGACAGGCCTTAATGTTATGAGTATAACTCTTCACTAGCAACATATGGGACCGTTCATAGTCAGTCATGAAAACAGACCCATCATATCGCCTGCTCGGAGGATTTCGTCCACTGATTCAACATCAGTGTGCAGCTAGGTGAAAAGTTTTATTTCTATAATATATTTTCTTAGTTTTATGTTCCCATTTTCTTCATCTTCAACCCCCATCCCCACCCCTTAAGTTCAAATCTTTGCCAAGTCATTACTGTGATGATGGAAGGGTTGTTGGCCTGCGTTGTTTTTCTCCCACTATTAGATTGTTCGTCTTGTATGTCTGACTTATTCAAGTTTAAAAGGCTGTGCCAGCTTGAATAAAAGGTTACTCTGAGTTGGGTTTCCTTGTGGGGAGCAAGAGTTACCCTACTTGTTGTTGTACCATAAAACGGTTTGCTGTTTCTTCTACAAGACATTAGGATTAAAAGTATAGTATGCAGCTAAGAATTAATTATTGTGTACGTTTGGTATAGTTAGCCGATTACTGTTGCACTTGATGGATATTTGATTGATTTGTGATGTTTATGTTTACGAAAAGATTTGTTCAACATTATTCTGTTCATTATGGGATAGGGCCTATATAAATAAAAGCATCCGCGGCTCGTGTATCCGTCTCTCTCTCCTCTCTCTCTCTCTCTCTGATGAAAAAAAATATGGACAGATAAGGCTGTTTTGTACTTTGTTCCTAAGTGCCTCCAAAGGTTTGCTTTTTATGCCCATTTTGAAGTTGATAATGGTATCAATTTACTTGAGCAATGTTCTCATTAATCAATCGTGCCTAGAGATGCTTATATGCATTAAGTAGTGATTTAGATAGCAGAACCTCTAACACTTCATACGATATGTCTGTAAAACGATGTTTTGATGAGCAGTTCTACAGCCACCCTCTAAGTGTCAAATGACACTTTTTAAGACTGTATATTGAATACTTCTGTGGCAAAAATGTTACCGAGTGTGTGCACTGCTATAGATCTGCGCATTCCTAATGGCTTGGTAAAGCAGACCTTTAAGGTCACTACTCATACATTTTCTGACACTGGCTGTAGTACTGTCAATTATTTTTCGTATTTTCTAAAGAACATGTCGCTCTGTTGTCTGACTCGTATAAGCTGAATGCTTCAGAATGCATAGACTCTGACCATTTAACTGCTTCGCGTCCTGTTGTTCTCCTAAAGAAAAATACCGTATATGCCAGGTAGAAAAAACAAAAAACGCGTTATTGAAAAAAATCGTATGGAATGTGAATAGTTAGTTTGTTTCGCGATGCATTTATGTATGATTAAGTTCGTACAAAGACAGATGCTGCTGCAAGTTTAGATTAGATATATATTGAATTGTGCACTTAACATCTTTTAAATGATTGCATGAAAGAAGACACCAACTGTATGAAAAAAATGTATAGTATGTATCAACAGCAGTAAAGCAGCCTTTGACTGGTATGGTCAGAGTATGATGCTATGAGGTTATTAGTCATCGCACATTAAGAACGATGGACAACAGTGCTTTTTTCAGTTACAAGCCGAGAGCATAAGAATCTATCAAAAAGAAAAAGAGAATGACTTAAGCAGCTTTACTTCAAAGACTTGTTCGTCTGTAAAGAGTCAGAAGGGATTTTAGGGAGTTCTGTACAGAGGATGTCCTAAAAAAGAAAAACAGACCAGGAAGAACATCGCTATTGATACATGGTTTTGAAGTTCCACTCTACTGCAGACTGATATTAGTAATATGTGTAATGATGAAGCGCCTGATGTGAACAAATGACAGCAACCAACCACTTAAAACAAGCAGATGTATTATTAGCGTGTAGAAAAATGAAAAAATCGCAAGGCAGCCGGCCCTGACGGCATTACTGGTGAATTATTCAAATGTTCTTCTGATCTGGTAATGTGATTCTTTCTGAAATTGTTAATATATCATTTGAAAATGGTGCGTTCCCGGAAAAACTGGCCTGAGTCAGTTATTTTGCCATTTTTAAGTACGGTGATGTTAATGATCCTAGCAAATTACATTGGGATGATGATTGATAACAGGACTGCAAGAATGGATAGAGGTAATAATGTCACAGGTGATGATTAAGCAGACTCTGGAGAAGGGTCACTCAACTATTGAACACATGTTATTTTATTTGCGCTTTGAATGTAAATTCTATAAAATTATTACAGATATGTATGATAGTCAGAACCAGAGTTCTTTGTGGAACATAATAACAGACTATTTCGTAGAGGAGTCGAGCATGGAGAGTTAGGAATATCTACATAGCCATGCTTTTATTGGGATATCGAACATGTAATAATTGTGACATGCTTTGTCCTTTGTTCTGAAGAATAACATGGAACCAAATTACACTTTCGTCCTGTACCGCCCCGCCTCTCATGAACAGTAGAGAAAAAGTTATGAAGCCGAAATATTGCAGAAAACCATCTTGGATTAAACACTGAGCCTACTTCTTCTTAACCTGTTAATGTTTCTTTTTTCATTGTTTTGTTCGAAGCGTAGCATTCAAAAAAGTATAGAGCTTTTTCACTTCTTGAGTGCCTTCGAATCATTCTTGTTTTGTTCCGTAATTCCAATTCTGTTAGTATACTATTGTGCTGTGTGTGTTCCACACCTCTCATTAGGGCCTTAGCCAGTCATATGAAAAATTATTTGATTGAATCTCTCTCACACACACAGAGTCATACACATACGTGCACGCTCACACACAACACACAACACACACACACACACAAACACACACACACAACACACACACACCACACACACGCACGCACGCACGCACGCACGCATCCATGCACTCAACGCACGTACGCACGTACGCGCGCACACACACAACACACACACACACACCACAACACACACACACACAACAACACACACACACACACACACACACATCATACGTACACAAAGTTGGGCTTGTCCACTTTTCATATGCATGTTAACCACAGCATAATTTACGCAAATAATACAGATTAGGTACGCTGTATAATAACAGTGATTTTGGTTTGTTTCGTATTTTTTTTTAATCATTGGAAAGTGTCAGGCCATCCCACTAGCATTGTTATTGTATTCCATGTTTTGTAGGGTTTTCGGATTCAGTTTGAGACTACAGAATTTAAGAAATCTATATCTGACAGTGTGTAACAACATATATGGATCCATACAAATCTATAACACATACACTGATGTTGTCACGTTTACAGAAAGTACGAGGACAAACCTTCTAAGTAGCAGACCTGCTATTGATAAAGGAAGTATCAGTACCATCTGCCCAGGGGTGGACTATTTCTGAACCAGAAACTACACAGACGGCATGTTCCTATGGGTCAATGCCTCACACTGTGGAAACAATGTACCACAGTTTACAGCACACCAGGGGTGTGGTGTACGGGGTGTGTGAGGGTTCCACCTTTTTCTGTAAAATGTCCATAAAGCTCATACATGGGGGTCCGGGTTCACCTGAAACGCTTAGAATATGAGTGCAGTTCCAGTCAATGGGAAGTACGTATGGGTGATACAGCAGACAGCCAGTGCTATGGATGCATTGTCAGCTGCATGTCGCATTCGTTGAAGAGAAACGATATTGATATAAGAAAAACATGACTTGCGTCTTTCTGCCAAAAATAATCCCATGGTAAGTCTGTCCATTGAAAACATGAAAAAATCTAACTTAATCGTGCAATACATCACGGAAACACTCTGGGTATGTTGTTGTGACAGAACTCGTCACCTTGAAGCATGATTATTCTTGTAGATACTATGATCTGGAAATATCACCAAGATCTGCCTTCCTTTTAAGTATTCAACTATCATGGAGTATTTGTGTGGATACGATTGCCTTTCTATACAGTTCACTTGCAGAAAACCAAAAGTTAGGTCGGGAATGTTTTACAACAGTTCCCCACCGGATTTGCCGATCCGGCTCATCTTCTATTTGTATCATTTGCTCGAATTACTTATGGACAAACGTGTAAATGCAACGCTGAGTATATTAAAGCATACTTTTCTGTCATTTCTCAGAGTGATGGACCTCGGAAGTTGCCTGATGTTTGTTTAAACTGTTCTGTTGGTCATTATACTAAATTCCAGGATCACTTACACTGTAATCTAAAGCAGAGTGTGAAGATGGACGGGATGAAACAGAACACTGTTCTTTTAGCAACTCTGGCTGTCAAGGGTTGGTGGCTTCACGTAACAAATGTTACCTTTGTTAAAAGCGTATTTTAGGACTTTGTCTAGATCATATTTTGAACGTGAGTGTCAGTCAAAAAAATGCAAGACTCGCTTCCATAAAACCAGAAAGGAAAAGGAAGGACTCTCTGAACATCTTTGCAAAATTATCATATTTTTTTTGTTGTTGTTGGATTCACAGTAGGATGGCACTCCCAACCTTTAACGTATAGCAGACTTAGTATGTGGTCTGACAACACTGTGGCCTACAATGTGGATCACTTCCGTTCTACGCAGGTAGTAAGAGTTCTGCAGAGTATGGGCTTAAGTCAATGAAACTCGATACTCCAACTTTCGCTTTCGTGTCTGAATTTATTCTTTGTGTGAAAGGAAATCAGGAGAAAGTAATGTGTGTACTCCCTGTTTTACTGACTGAATCAGACCCGACTTCATTTATGTTCACAAACACTCGACAATTGTTATCTGTACGTTCTGATGGCCATTATTGCATGGATTCTTGTGTAATCAACACAGTTATTCTGGTAGTGCAGCGACTTTACAGTGCTACGTGTCGGCACACACGGATGTTCCCATATAACACTTCAACGCGTGATACAGAAAAGGCTGCTAGTGTCATGTTTACATGTGATGATGATGGTGAGAGTGTGCATTTGACTCTCCTGTGTGACTTTAAAGAGGACTGTCCACAAGCTGGTGATGAGTCATTCTGTGAACACCCTCAATGTTCCGGTTTTCTGTGCTGAGAGGCCAATGCATTCTAGACAGTCAACGTTGTAAGGATTTTCTGATTGTTTTGACGATTCTGATGAGAGAGGTTGTCAGAAAATCCCGCATTTTCGCATTGCTCCAGGTACACAACACTTGTATATCAACTTAGATGGCACGGGCTACTTCGCTCAGCAGATGATAAGAGATAACGAGCCATGCCAGAGAGTCATTATCGTTGCACAGCAGAGTGGCTGTACTGTCTCCCTGTCTACACTCGGTGTAATGGATTATCTGACTGTGTTTATGGAGAAGATGAGAAAGACTGTGAGAGGAAAAGCTGTCCTGGGTTTTATCAATGTCAAGGTTCCAAAGTGTGTGTTCATGGAGACCATCTATGCGATGGCTGGGGTCAGTGCCCACTGCGGGACGATGAATTCATGTGTGATATGACCTGTCCTGAAGGTTGTCTGTGTCTGGGTCACTCTTTTCTTATGTAGCAAAATATTTCTTGCTGAAAAGTATCCTGAACTTCGCTACGTGGAAGCCACAGGCACGGGAAAGTTGGTATCGCATTTTTGTTCAAATGTATATTTGATTCGACTGATTCTGTGTAACTGTTCCCTTTTCAATATTTCACGCATTGAACTTCAAACTTACAACACCTTGATCTTTGCAATAACCACTTAAATAGGCTTCAAGTGGTTGACATTCTCCATTTATCACGCCTAAGAACACTGTATTTGGCAAACAACCCCCTCAGTCAAATTTCAAATCAGCTCGGAAAGCACGTTAATTATGGATTAAGACGTGTGAGTTTATCAAATGCGCATTTCAATGTTGTCAATACCTTATTATCTATATATTTGTATCATGTAAAATGGCTTAATTTGTCCTTTTCTGCCATACGTATCATCAACCCCACAGGCTTTAAAAATGCTCCACAACTGACTGAAGTCGATATGCGAGGGAATCCGGTTAAAGCCTTTCCGTGGGATTTCTTGTCAGACGCTGTACACCTGAAAACATTTTTTTCATCAGACTACAGATTTTGCTGTGAGAACCTACTTCCTCCTCGTTCAGCCATAGTAAGATGCATAGCTCCTAATACCATACTTACTCTTGTACAAGTCTTTTTCCATCTGCATTGTATAGATTTTTCTTTTGGTCAGCGAGTGTGTCTGCCATATTAGGGAATTCAGCGTGCTTTGTGGCTTTAATTGTATTCAGTAAAATGTTTGACCGAAGTTTTGCGAGAGCCTTAGCACACATGCATTTAGCTCATGTGTGCATGGGATGTCACGTGGGCATTAGTATTGTAGCAGACATTATGCTGGATGGAAGGTACATCCAAACAGAAAAAGAATGGACCCATAGCATCATCTGTAAACTAAGCGGTTTCCTATGCTTTGTGTCCAACAAAGTGTCTGTTTTTATAATTATGCTCGTAACTATTGATCATCTTATAATCCTTTGCTTTCCTGCTAAATCAGTGAGACACGATAAACCATTCAGAGTCACAGTTGCCCTGTAGCATGGATTGTCGGAGTCATGTTGTCAGTCATACCATTTCTTCCTGGTTTGTCACACTGGGGTCTGCGTGGTCAGTCTGGTCTGTGCCGTCTGGCTCTCTTTACGCGTTATAATAATGTCCAAACCTTTAAGTGGTTTCCTGTTATTTTGATTAACAATTTCGTTTTTCTTCTTGACAATAGTAGGGTTTCTTGTCGTGATTCACCGTCGATTACCAAAGTACAGAATCCAGCTCGATCCCAATAAAAGGTCAGTGTATTTTCAGCCCACTTAGCGACTAAGACTGCAGTTACAAACGCCGTTTGTTGGCTAATATTTGGCTGGTTTTGGCAATGACCTCAGTTGGTGTCACTGTTTTCAACAGCATCTACGAGAATCCATGCAGTCCCAGTTCTGAGGGTCAGTCAGATCAGCTAGATGAAGAGTCTACCTGTATGTGGATGAAGTCCGAGAAATATGGCCAACATCAGATGCCTACTTGGAAAGGCGACAAGCTGAGACACAGAAAGATGTAAATCTCAAGATTGCATTGGAGTATGTACAAAATGGAGTGCCTGAATACAAGTACGATGTTCAACTTGCAGCCAGAGACAACTTTGCTATCAGAGGGTTCTGAGCTGCTGGAATGGAATTCTGCTTAAAGGAGACAGACTCACAATTCCATATCAAATGCGAAAAGAAGTCCTGGAAAAAAAAAATCATTTAGGTCATCAGGGCATTGAAATGCTGAGAACGCACCAGAGAGTCGGTGTTGTGACCAAAGATCATCAAAGACCTACAAGATCGTGTTTCATCATGCAGAGAGTGCCTGGAAAAACAGCCACTTCAGCAGCGAGAACTACTTCTACCGTCAACACCACCAGAACGACCATTTCAACGCGTGGGTGTCGACATCTATCAAGTGAACGGAAATAGCTCTCTAGTCACAATGGACTATTGTTCTCGCTACATGGACATCGCTTATTTGTCACCAGCAACATCAACTGTTTTCATCAACAAGATGAAAAACTGTTTTGCGCGCCATAGATTTCCTGAGACTGTAGTGTCAGATAATGGCACACATTTTTCCTCAGCTTCATTTCAGAAGTTTTTCTGCAGACTGGAACTTTCAGCATGTTACCTCCAGCCCATATTTCTCACGGTCTAATGGACAGGCTGAAGATAGCAAAAGGAATTATCAACCAAGATGACCCACTTTTGGCCCTTTTGTCCTACCACTCCACACCAATCCATCCCTTGGATTTAGTCCAGCAGAATTTGCACTTGGTAGAAAAGTACGCACCACCCTTGCCTGTTCTACCAAAGAAGCTTATACCTCACACTGTCAGTCCTAGAAAACACTGCGAGACCGAGACAGTGCTGCGAAAGCAAAGCAGAACAAGTATCATGTCAAATCGCTATGGAGTCCAACCACTTCCTGAGCTTGACTCTTGAGATTCAGTTCTATTGAAGAAGAGCAAAATGAAAAAGGATAGAAACATGCCACGGAAGTAATCCGTCATGTTGTACCCAGATCTTACCTCCTACAGACGGAAGGAGGTCAAGTAAGGCGCAACAGAAGACACTAAATTCGGATAACTGCAACACATTATATTAGCAAAAAAGAAACATGTGATTCATAATTCTGACTTACATGGTTGATTAATAAGATGAACAAAATAATAGTGCAAGCTATCCCAATCTCCAGAAAGAAAGACACTGCACATGTGACAATTCTGGAAATGAAAAGAATTGCATTTTATATTTTTCTTGAAATTATCTTCGGGGAGATGTTTTGTAATGAATTGAAAGTCCCGATCAACCTTGACCTTGTGTTCGACAGCACGCATGCGTATATGGTTTTTGAAAAAACGGTCGCTTGATTAAAAATCAAGCACCGAGCTTGTCTGACTACACTCAAGTTTTAAAAGCCCCGTTTGTTCTGTGTGCTCTGTGCTGTCATATCTGTTAGGCAATTCGGTGTCATAAGCAGCATTCCTTTGGAGTTATGTTTTCTTGTGGGAGCAAGAGTTACCCTACTTATTTGTTGTTTATTCTCTACTGTTGCCTGCCTCATTTCATATTTACTTTTGTTTCAATTAAATCGAGGTTATTTGTCATTGCTTCCGTGTGTCCTTGTACTTGTCTTTCTATATTCAAGTTTTAAAAGACTGTGCCAGTCTTGAATAAAAGTTAATTTACCATGTGTTCATTTCTCCAGTTCTTGTTACTGTGTAGATGTGTCTGGTACAAGGCATATGGCAAGGTTGGAACATCCTTTGGGGGGATGCATCCTTGTTTGTTCTGTGTGCTCTGTGCTGTCATATCTGCTAGGCGACTCGGTATCGTAAGCAGCATTCCTTCGGAATTGTTTCCTTGTGGGAGCAAGAGTTATCTACTTATTGTGTGTTTATGTTTTTACTGATCCCTGCCTCATTTCATATTTACTGTCGTGTCAGTTAAATCGAGGTTATATTTGTCATTGTTTCTGTTCGTCCTTGTACTTGTCTGACTATATTCAAGTTTTAAAAGGCTGTGCCAGTCTTGAATAAAAAGTTAATTTATGCTTGTTCATTCTCCAGTTCTTGTTGCTATGTAGATGTGTTCAGTACAGGGTATATGAGCAAGGTTGGAACATCCTTTTGGGAGGGATGTATCCTTGTTTGTCCTGTGTGCTCTGTGCACTGTGCTGTCTTGTCTGTTAGGCGATTCGGTGTCGTAAGCAGCATTCCTTTGGATTGTGTGTTTTCTTGTTGGAGCCCTTTGTAATATAGCTTATATTTCTTCGCTTGAAATTAGTGAAACGAACAGCTGGTAACATTTTTACTGTTTCTTTGAATATATGATAAAAACGAGTTGCCAAAGCAGAAATACATGATAGCAGTCCCTGGTGCCCAAAATTCACAAAACCAGCATGCTTGGTAGCGTGCATTAGCATTTGTATCTCTATCTATCTATCTATCTATCTATCTATCTATCTATCTATCTATTAGAGTGTGTGCGTGCGTGCGTGCGTGCGTGCTTATGTGCGTGCGTGCGTGTGAGTGTGTGTGTGTGTGTGTGTGTGTGTGTGTGTGTGTGTGTGTGTGTGTGTGTGTGTGTGTGTGTGTGTGTTGAACGTAGCAGAGTTCCAGAGAAGTAGGACCACAGTAGGGGCAACATCGGTTATTCTGGGATAGGACCATTCAGCAAATGAAATCGGTGACGATAAGACTGAAAAACCATCAGGAGTTTACGATAGCAATGTGGCTATTTGGTGGTGTCAGCTTTGAAATTATTCCTTTGTATTGATTCAAAAGGTAATGGCCTGACCAGAAAAACATAGCAAGGTTAAGTGAAATAAGAAGATAACAATGCAGCTACAAAATAGAGTCTTCCCTTCAACTCTAGTTTTATACATAGAACTGGAATGCAGATAGCTTTTCTGACTGTGAAACTTCCGGTATTCTTCATTGGTAGGAATGTAAATTAAAGCACCAACCGAACACCTTGCTTGATAGATAAGCCGCTGAAAATGATGTTCTGTCAAATGTAAGAGCGCTGAATGGAAACAATGAAGAACAACAAACCGATCCAGTGTGATAAAGCAAATAGTCAGAGCTGACCCTTTACTGGACAGGAGAGGACCACATGACAACAAATAGGTCAACCTATTTCCGCACATTTCATCACAATGCAAATAGTTTTCAGAGAAACTTGTCATCCATCAGCACCTCAATTATAGTAATAAAAAGGCCAACATTAACGACAACATCTACTATCTAAGCTGCGAAACTGGAATTCGTTTCAACAAAGCTTCTAATATCTGCATGTATGGGGGGGGGGGGGGGGGGAGGAGAGAAAAACTATGTGTAAAAACAGAGTGAAAACATTTTCAATTGCTGTCATCCATACGCAGACAAGACAATTCATTCCTGTATGGAAAACTGCCGATGAAAGTATTAAAGGAAGTGAAAATTAGATTGAAATTCT
>JADBJO010012877.1:48794-55327 GCA_016801955.1 Conus betulinus | reverse complement strand
GTTCCACGTGGCCTCCACTACGCTTGTGCTAAACCCTGCAGACCGGGAATGCTGAAGTGGTTCCACTTGCACATGACGTACTGGGAAAGGCACGGCTCATCTGCAGTTCTCGTCTCGAATTCACGGCTCCGGCACTGGACGGGTCTTCCAGACTCATGTACAGCGTGAACTGCCTCACCCACTGTGCGCAGAGGGCGGTGATCTGGGGCCATTCTGCTCAGACTAAAACCGAGTCGGTCGTGAAGAAAGGTCAGTGAAAGAGACGGGGCAATGCTGTTGACTTCATCTTGACTCCGTGGAATCTGTCAACAGATAAAAAAAAAGCACATGAACCTTCAAACGGAACCTGAGAGCATCGCTGAGATTCACTATGAATGGCCTGTATCCACATTTACCCCCCGGAGGAGAAGATGATCTCTTCTCTTGACTGAAAGAAGCTTGATTAACGAAACGTTCAGGCTTCTCCCTCCCGTCAACAAACTTATCTTCCCTACGGGGATTGATGTGAAAACGGGTGTACGGTTCACTGTATACAACCCTATTTTTGTTTAAAACAACAACAACACCACCACGAAAACTCGACGTTGTGATCCATGTTTCAGACACGGTGTCGAAAACGTCTTTGAAGCGAGTGGCTGCTTTTACGGTGAAAGTCCTTAGCCGTTTCTCTGTGAAATGGTGGCCTGTGACGTCACTGCACAGGCTGGCCCGGCATCCCAGACAGAATCAGCCCCGGAACTGATAGTTTCCTCCGGTAAGGTCTCGGCCAGCCTATATTGTCCTTGGAAAGGACGGGGCGGGTGGGGGGCTTGGGGGACTACAGGCTGACTCATACTGACCCCCCCACCCCCCCCGCCCCCTTTTCCCCCAAAAGGCTGTCGGGGCTGGTTTACAACGTTTCATGGAGTCACGCATTTTTGTACAGTCGCTTATTCTGGCGCGTGCTTGCGAGCGATTCATTCCTGGACGTCTGAATATGTCATGTGTAACGTCTCGCCCCCAAATACTAAACACACGGATCACCCAAACAGTTTATCTGTGATGTGTGCTTTTCGTCTTGTTTATACTGAAAATTAGGTGGGTTTTATTCATCATGAGCTTCATCAAAGACTGGACTGTTTAGGTTTCTCTTCTGTTTTTTTTTTATTTTTTTTTTTTTTTTTTTCTTTTTTTTTTTTTTTTCCCCCGGAGATGGGGGGGGGGGGGGGGGGGGGGGAACGGGGGGGGGGGGGGGGGTCGTCTGTCGGTTTTTCAAATGCACCATTATATACAGGGTCTTGTGGTTCGCTGGATCTTTAATCTTTAAGGCAATTTCCACGCGTTCTATTCGGCAATTGTCAAGCCTTTCTTTTCTGTATAAGGATTTCAGTGGGTGTCAAGCCTTTCTGTCTGTATAAGGATTTCAGTGGAAAGTGTGTGTGTGTGTGTGTGTGTGTGTGTGTATAGATATATATATATATATATAGTGTGTGTGTGTGTGTGTGTGTGTGTGTGTGTGTGTGTGCATGTGTGCGTGCGAGCGCGCCAGCGCGCGAGTTGCGCGCGCACTGCGCGTGAGCGCGCACGCGGGCTTTGGTATGAAACGTGATGTATGGGGGGAAAAAAAAGACATGTTTGATAATACGTAAGTAGGCAACACATTTTACAGGCAAAACAAACGTGGTTGAAACGTGATTGGGTCAAACATGGTTGGGCGACACGCGGTTTGGCGAAACGGGATTGGGCGAAACGTAATTGAGAGAAACGCAACTGGGCGAAAACGTAATTGAAACGTGATTGGAAGCACTGGAGATTTCCAAAAGCGTTCATTTTGCTCGGCACATACTCCACTGGGGCACCTTGGCATCGCTTTCAGTCGCGTCTGTTTTGGCGCCAGTAACAATCATTTGCTGTAAATACTTGATGCGAGGTCCTATCATGGCGCCTCGTGGTCGGACAGACTATGGACAACATGAATTCAACTTGGCGGAAGTGATCGGGATATCATGTGGATGGACAATTCTGACTGGGGAACGGGTCAGGGATACCTCACAGCCCAAACTGTCCGGCGGGGGGGACAGGTTGGGCACAGGGTGGTGGTAGAGGGAGGGGGGGAATGGGCTGCCGTGCGAGGGAGAGAGAGTAGAGGTGAGATGGGAGTTGGGAGTGGGGGGGGGGGGGGGGGGGAATATCAGCTTTAGGTGTGGAGATCAGGGCTGTGAGATCGGATGCGGAGGTAAAGCCGCTCTTTTCCCCTGACCATCGTGAGGAAACTCCCGAACGAGGCCGAGTTGTCTCCGGTTTGTCTGCCATCCCTCTGAAGACACAAGCTCCAAATAATGGCGCCATCTTCGTATCATAATGTTCTTTCGTTTCACATTATGTGCCAGGAAACTTTTCTTCGCGTCTTTTGTGCGTGTTCGGTATTCGTTATAATTGGTATGACTTAGGGACGGGTGACAGAATGATCGGCGCTGCCTTGCTCTGATGAGGCTGGGTTTTTTTTTTTTTTTTTTTTTTTTTTTTTTAAATTCTAAACATCTTCCCAATGTGCATCCGGGTTTTTGGTTTTGTGTATGTGTTATTTTTAATTTATCCTTTTACTTTATTTTTTTTTTCTTATTCATTTATTTATTTATCTATTGATTGGTCAATGTATTTATTTACTTATTCACTTGCTCCATCTATTCATTGTTTTTTTCATCTACTTATTTACGCATTCATTTATTTCATTTTATCTTATTCCCGAATGTGTTTTTTTGTAACTTGTATTGCTCTTGCAGTCATTCCGTCAAGGTGTAGGATATTACAGGTGTAAACACCCACCTAGTTGGTAACGACAAGACGTCACGACAAGTTAGGGTTCAAATCTTTTTTAAACTTACGTGAGTGACGTTCAGCTATACAACAAAATCTTCGTGCATTTCTTTTTCCCCCGCTTCGATCTTCTCTTACAAACTTTGAACATGGAATTATTTTCTTACGTGCCCCCGCCTCTGCCATTCTGTACAGACTGTTTTTTGTTTTTTTTTCCTCCTTCGTATATTTAGGAAACTTTGGCAGCAGAAATCGCCAAGGAACGCTCAACATTGAGAAGAAAACTTACGATGCCATTCAGGTTCAACAATCACCTTCAATAACATCTCGTTAAAAATACAATGAAATAAGAAAAGCTCTCACATGAGAGCGGGTAGGAAAGGGAATCGTGTGTTCAAGATTTCCATAAGAGTCACGACCTGGTGAGCCAGTGATTCTCTTCGTCAAACATATGTATCCTCAGCCTGTAAGCACGCTTTCTCTGCACTCGAAAATTGTTCTCATAGATGGCTTATACAATGTCATCGGTGTCTCTCTTGCCTTATGCCCTGATTTAAAAAAAAAAAAAAAGAACCTACACTAGTCACGCTTTAAGACTATTGCGGAGGGTCTGGCATACTTGTCCGCGGCAGCCGCTTGCTCTCTTCGCCACTGTGTGTCTTTTTAACATCTAGAAGCGGCGGTCTTCGTGTTGGAAAGCTCACAGAAAGGGTGTCATACCGACCTGCCGGAGTATTTCCTTTTCATGCTTCCACTGACAGTTCTCAGTGTGTCAAGTTTTAAAAACTGTGTGTGTGTGTGTGTGTGTGTGGGGGGGGGGGGGGGGGAGCTAATCCCAAAGGCTTGTTTTCCTCTTACCGTTCTGATGTTGACTTGCCGATGCTCTTCAACCCCCCCCCCCCCCCCCCCTCCCTCTCAAGCCCTTTGCTGAGTTAAAACCAATTCTTTTCCCGTCAAGCAAACGGATCGACTGTATCGAACACCTCCCACCTTTATCCAATGCTGGCAACGTTTTTTTTTTTTTTTTTTTTTGTCATGTAGAGTTTACACGATGGCGGTATGATCTTCTGTATGGGAGGAGAAGAGGGAAAAAGACAAGAAATCCTTCTTTGATTGGGTTACACTATAATCGACTGGTGCATCAATTGAGTGCATGCTCATTACACTGCCCATGTCAATATAATTGTTCGTTGGCTTCAATTTTGTTTCCTTTTCGACGTAATATCAGATGCAAGACATCCCTTTTTGGCCTTCGATAAATTCATGGTTCTCAGAGTCAGACAATTATCTTTGATGTTCGACAAAGATTAAGATTTCCTCTCACCCCCTTACAAAAACACGAAACTATGAATATCACAGCAAATAATGGTCTACTAAATCCACACCATCATCGCCGTCGATTGTCTACTATATCCAATGTATAGTCATAGTACTTCTGCGTCATCCAATATCCCATCCGATATCATGCCATTCATTTTTCGTTTATTCATTATTAATGATTATTAGTTATGTCAATTGTTGTAGTTGTTTGTTAAGTTCAACTGTTTCAACTTTCCAGTGTTTACTATATCCACTATCATAGCTATTAATTGTCGCTAAATCCAACATCATAGTATAGATGCCTTGTAGTACCCACTGTTATAGCCATGATTTGTTTGCTACAACCCACAATTGCTTACTATATCCACTATCATAGCTATTTGTTGTTTGCTATAACCTCCGATAATTGATTGCTATATCTGATATTACAGCCAGTTTGTTTACCATATCCACTATAACAGCTATTGATTGTTAACTGCATCCCTATTATAACCATTGCTTATTTGCTATATCCACTATTACAGCTACTGATTATTTGCCACTTCCAGTGCTAGAGCTATTGACTGTATGCTAAATCCAGAGCTGTCTTCTAGCGCACATAAACGGATTTCTGTTGTACTGGCCAATATTTTGTCGTATTAATTCGAACGCAATCAGAATAAGAATCCATTACAGTTTTCATAACGATGAAGAACAAGTACTATTTTCTGTAGTTTTTCGTTCCCCCCCCCCCCCCCCACCGCCACCCCCCCCCCCCCAAAAAAAAAATCATTTTACTTTAGAAATTAAGGACTGATTGCTGAAAGTGTTAACTTCATTATTTCAACCGAAAACAAATCTTTTACAAGAAGGCGTACGAAAAGAAATGTTTCCCAAAGATCAACGACAGGTGGATTAGTATTTTTGTCGGTAGAAATAAATGTTTCATTTAAGAGAACGTTATTACATCATAAACTAACAATAACAGCAAGCTAAAACTTACCAGCTGTTTTTTTAAAGACTGCTTCTTCCGATCAAAAGTGTTCATTACAGTGAAAGTAGAAAACGTAGAAACAATGAAACCCTGTCAGTCCACCCAGCAGCAAATGAGTACCTGATTCAGTTCAGGAATGGTGACGGGCGGCGGAAGGAGACGGATGGGCTCCACCTTCCATCCTGCCATGCCCTAGACACGGTGAACCTCTTTACAGTTCACTGCACCCACGTCCGAGAGGCTGTGGGGGAACTTTGGGAAAGCAGAAAAAAATGTTTTCTGAAATGAATATGTTATCTTCAGCATTAGGAAGTGGAAGAATCCGAAAGGGGAAAGGAGATAAACGTATGGACACCCGCCGTGCATTCGAACACGAGAGAAAGGTGGGAATTTCCCAATGAAAAGATTTCTTTTCGAAATATTAACCTTTGACGGTATTCTGTTTCTTGGTATGTTTCCAACATTTGGACATCTTGTGCCGTCCAGCTGATTTCTAGGACTTGATATTGCCCAAAAGATCTCTTAATCAATTAGTTTAGAAACTGGGTTACAAATGTAATCAGAAAAAGTGATGGCTTAGGACAGGGACACTAAAAATGTGTATTGTATCTGTGTTAATTATGACTAATTTATTTCGTTATTGCAATATCTGTTTAATGATTCATTTGTTTACTTAATGTATTGTTTCAATGGTTTATTTGTATCTGTCCTTAAACTTTATCAGGGAAGCGGATCCTGAACCGGTGGGAGATACGAAAGGAAATCTGCCCTGCAGAGTTTGTACCTGTGTGTTTTGAGTTAATACCTGAATGTCTGTATATTTCTTATCTCGATGTAAATCGAGTTCATACCTCAGCGAGTGTGGACTAATTCCTCAGCGTGGGCAGATGCCGTACAGTAGTGCATGTAGATTTCGTGATTATTTATCCTCATTTATTTCCACGAAAGAAAATAACCTAGGACGGAACGAAGTTCAACTAATAATGAAACTTTCTTCTGTCGATGGATTGTTTCCTGTTGCGCAGATGAATATGGGTAATGCCAGGTTTATCCTTAATGAATAGAAAATTCTTACTGTAGCTACTTACAGAATTGATTCTTACCTCAGCATGCGTCCATCCCGTCGGCTCGCCAGTAAGAGACGAGGTGCACAAATATTCACGGACAGGGAAACAAACTGCTGTGAAAATACCGCACGAACTGCTCGAACAACCGAAGTGAACTCTATTCTTGTTTTATTGGACGTCCGTCACTACCAGCTGCACACACACACACACACGCACGCACGCACACACACACACACACGCACGCACGCACACCGACACACTTGTGCACGCACACGCACACACACACACACACACACACACGTGCACCAGAGACGCCACGTTGCATTAAAGATCAGAGATAGCAGTTCGTTTATCCCGTCTGTGAAAGATTCTCAAAC
>JADBJO010012877.1:33794-46294 GCA_016801955.1 Conus betulinus | reverse complement strand
ATAAGAAAGTTTATTCCAAGTGACAGATATCAGACTGCAGACAGAGCAATACTGACCGATCATTTTCCAACACTGGCAAGTCGGGATCACTTAAATCCTAGAATCAGCGGTAGAACAAAAACCGCGACTGATACAAATCACAGAGATGAAATCTGGCAGAATCGGTCAGAATTTCAGCGTAACGACTGCTTCACTTTGAATCTTTCGTTGCCTGGAAGATGGCGAAGAGACGGTTTTCAAGCAGGAATGAAAACAGAACGAAGGAGGAAAAAAAAGAACTACATTACCACCGACGAGAAAAAAAAAATGACGGATGAGTGAGGCAGAGAGAGGGAGGGGGTGTGTATGTGTGTGTGTGTGGGGGGGAGGGGGGTGGAACAAAGAGATGATAGAGCTAGATAGTACCACTTGAAGCGAATTTCAACATTTTCATGACCAAAGAAAGCAACAAGTTGTGGCAAAGAGTGGGACATGAATGAGTTACCACACAGAGCTTGAGCAGGTAGAGGGGCTAGATATGACACAGGCAAACACGCCACAATTTGGATTTTTACGCTGAAACGTTTTATTATCCATGTAAGCGTTTTGAGGCCAACCATGAATTTGAGCCAGCATTTAGTATCCAACTGACAATTGATCAAAAGAACAACTTCCCATCAATTATTTCCCTTGATTTCGGGGTGGGGTGGGGGGGGTGGGGGGGACTCTGGCCGATGAAATCACAAACAAGCTTCAAATACGTGATCTTCCCCTTTAGTTGACACACATTTCTGGCCTTTTGCCACTCATCCGGGACCCTACCTTTGCGCCAGCTCAAAGCGTCAATGTAGTCCGAATCCTTTGATTTTAATCTGTCTGTTGGAACCAGCTGGCTTGTACCTTGATGGCCATTTGAAAGACAATGAGGGGAGTCAACTTTCAGACACAATGAACAACTCTCCAAATAATCTAACTGCGCCGGTCTATAAATACTCAGCATGGCTTTGACGCATTAATTTTTGGTGTGCAGCCACAGCCTGAACAAAGCCAACCCCACTCGTCAAGTTCTGGTTGGGAAGCTACAGGGGAAAGGGAACACAGAATACGGAACGATCCATACCCGTCTGCTAGAGTTGTGACAGCTAGGGCAGAGTTACATCAAAAGGGAACCAACTGGAAAGAAGCAGAAGGAGTGACGCAAAGTCAGACCTCCCGGAGACTTGTTGTTGAAGGACTGGCTGCACACCAAAATATAATTCGCCATGGCCTCGCTTAAGGGGTCCAGTGTTTATAGACTGGCGTAATTAGATTGCTTGAGAGTTCTTATTGTGTGTGAAGGATGATTCTCCGCATTTTCTTTCATGTGGTCATCAAAGCACTAGCCAGGTGGTGCCAAGCACACGGAGCAAAGTCGAGGGAATGGGACTGTTTGGGCGAATCAGGCGGGCACAAAGATAGGGTCACGCTGAATGCAAAGGTATGAAATGTGACGTCAACTAAGGGGAAGGTCACGTATTTGAAGATTGTGAGCGATGTTTGCGATGTCATCGGTGGGGAAAATCCTCCCAATCAATTATCAATTTTTACATTAAATGGTGGCTCAGATATACGCTTACATGGATCATATAGTGTTTTAGTGAAAACTAATTGTGGCGTGTGGCCACTATATGCGCCTGGGTGGGGTGAGGGTGAGAGTGAAGGAGGGAGGGTGCAAGGGGCCTGCCGAAGCAAGCGAGACAGCGGCAGGAGCGCATTGTAGAACGTGACAAGTATGTGCTGAACGTTCTCAACAGTAATTTACGACTTGACCATCATATCGACGAACGCTATCTTTATCGCCTCTCGACTCAAGATTTCCCTCTGATGACAGTCATAGGTCGAGGCCAGGGCTCTGACCTTCCTTGTGCAGAAGAGAAAAGCACAGAACAGAACAACAACAACAACAACAACAACAACATGTAATTTACTCTATGTTGGATATAAGACACCTCCTCAAAAACGACATCAAAGTCCAACATCAAAAAGGAGCCGGACAAAAACGTGAAGTCATGAATGCCTAGTCCTGTGACAACGAAGTTGTCACATACTATAATTATGGGAACGTCTGCGTACACGGTTTAATTCAATTATTTGGCTTATTCCGGTTTCCAGTGCACAGCCACATCAAGGTCATCTTGTCCAAGCCCTTAAGCCATCACTCTATAAGGAGCAGTTAAAAATCAAGTCGTCATGAGGCAACCTACCAGATGAGACAGCACTGCTGCTGAGTCAGTTGGATAGTATCTTGCGATCAAGTTTGGATTATTGTGACTTATAAAATTCCGACGTTTGTGCCATGGAGACTACCGTTTTTTTTGTTGTTGTTGTTGTTGTTGTTAACAACATTGCACTGGGTAGCAGGACGGTATAATTGTAAACTTATAAGTTAACGTACATACCCGTTCATGAATTGATTCTTTGTTTTTTTTTTTAAGTTTTCATTAAGGACCGAGATTTTAAGCAGAGCCTCATTCTCCAACCTGTCTTTCTTTGAAAGAGAGAGAGAGAGAGAGAGAGAGAGAGACAGACAGACAGACAGACAGACAGACAGACAGACAGACAGACAGAAGTTGTGTGTATGCGTGTGTGTGCATACGACCGGTTTGTGTGTGTGTGTGTGTGTGTGTGTGTGTGTGTGTGTGTGTGTGTGCGCGCGCGCGCGCGCGCGCACGTTAGGGAGTGGTTGTTATCTGAGCACTCTTGAGTATTGATTGCGCGCTCTCTCTCTCCCCCCCCCCCTTCTCTGTCTGTCTGTCTGTCTGTCTGTCTGTCTGTTTGTGTGTGTGTCTGTGTGTGTCTCTCTCTCTCTCAAACAATTTGGGAGAAAACCAATATCATCCTGAATTTACATTCATCTGCGTGTATTTCCTCAAACAGTGTTGCTTACTTTTCACCCGAAGTTGAAATAACGAGATTGCAAGGCAAATAGAAAATATTAAATTATTTCAGTCTATTATTAGTGATTAACGACAACGCGTGAATTTCACCAAAAAAAAGCGAGACAGGGAGAGAGAGTGAGATAGGCAGAGTGGGGAAACATAGCAGACAGAGTGGGAAACAGACAGGCAGACAGACGGACAGGCGGCGGATTTGATAAGCGTTTAAAAAAAATGCAGACTCCACGCACTCTGACTGTGAACTATGAGAGAAAACATTCAATCAAAAAATGAATAGTTATAAGACAGTCATGAACAGACAAAGAAATCCGTACGTGTACACGTATTCGCCGGCTTATCCCTTGAAAAAAAATTCTTTTTCATACATCAATATTGCAGAATTTAGAGTTCAATGTGCTTCTTTTTTTCTCCCACCTCAATTTCGACATTTCAAAGATACATGCTCATTCATTGTGTGTGTGTGTGTGTGTGTGTGTGTGTGTGTGTGTGTGTGTGTGTGTGTGTGTGTAGGCGCGCGCGCGCGCGCGCCAAAACTAGCCCAATATTGTGTGCATGCGCTCGTGCGTGCGTGCATGTGTTTGTGCGTGTGCGCGCGCGCGCGTGTGTGTGTGTGTGTGTGTGTGTGTGTGTGTGTGTGTGTGTGTGTGTGTGTGTGTGTGTGTGCGTGCGTGTATTTACGCATGTATGTCTATTTCTCTGCTTGTTTGTGCATTCCAAGCGTGTCTTTAAGCACAGCAATGAAATCCATTGTCTGTGAAGCCGTGACATCTTTTTTTTTTCAACATTCAAAACATTACAAACTGTATTTCGGAGTGACACATGAATTTCAAAGCCGCAGTTTAAAAACAAACAACCCGACACATCATATTTATTTGCACACTTGATAAAGAAAGTTCGGAGATGGGCAAGAATGCTGACGGGGTTGCGTTATGGAGGGTTTATACGTCTGTATGAACAGTCCATGCTTATTTCGTCCACACACCATAGATCACAGCCATTTATCCAGCTCTTTTAAACACACCTTACACTTTCCTTCACAAACAGTAAATGTCAATAGCAGACAGTCTGGTATCTTGTTTGAAACCTAGCGTCAATAATTCTTGGAAGAAAGGAAGAAAAATAATAAATAACAAGAAAGGAAAAGAAAAGAATGCGCGCAAGTCTACAATATATCTAGCGCGTTGATGTCAACGCACCAGCTGAAAGGCACATTACGAAAAGTCAACCGGCTTGTGTGTGTAAAATTTGGTTACCCATTTTTTTTTTTTGTCCTTGCAGGTCTCATTAAATTTTATGGCGCTGCCTTAACTATTAAATTAATCGCTTAGAAGTAGTGTAAACGTACACATAAAACAAAGCAATCGTAAATACACATAGCCACATAAATCAATACACAAACTAAAGCACGTTTCTCCGTGAAGTACATGAAAGAAAGAAAAAAAAAACAGAAAAAAAAAGAAACAAAGTTAGCTAGAAAATAACCGCAAACGAATGGCAAATGTTCATGTGATATTAGATCATCATAACAAAAGAAAAATAATTACTGAAAATCGAAAATGAAGAAGACATACACCGCACACCCAAAAGTACAAACGAACGAACGACTGTTTTGACGTTAGCCTAACATAAAACCAACTACACATTCAAAACAATTAACTCAGTCTCTGCCGGAAGCGGCAAGCTGGTTCGTTTCCGCTTCCGTCACCCTCTCCTTGCCCGCACGCTCTTTGTCCAACATCTCCATTTCTGCATTCTCGTAGCCTGTGCGAACCTGGGTTTTCCATTGGGGAGACCGCGTTTTGCTTGTGGCCTGGAAACAAAGCACGACACTCGATAAAAAGTCGATGGAACATGACCTAGTGTGGCCTGATCAAGTGAAACTAACATAGAAGAATAAAAGATGTGACACAGGGGGGGGGGGGGGGGGGGGGGGGGGGGGATAAGCATCTTCACCTCTGACTAGGGTTCCTCAGCTTTCATTTAAGGTGCTCATAACTTGCTCACACACACACACTCACACACAACACACACACACACTCTCTCTCTCTCTCTCTCTCTCTCTCCTCTCTCTCTCTCTCTGTCTGTGTGTGTGTGTGTGTGTGTGCGTGTGTGCGTGTGTGAGTGCGTGAGTGTGTGTGTGTGTGTGTGTGTGTGTGTGTGTGTGTGTGTGTGTGTGTGTGTGTGTGTGTGTGTGTGTGTGTGTGTGTGTGTAGCTTCCCATTTGTCTTGTATATAGACGGTAATCAGACACGCTGGGTCTGACATGTCTTGCCTGCCAAGTCCAGCACTGGCCATACGTGTTGCCTCGGACTTGTCGTGCTTGTAGAGCTTAATTAAAAAAAAAACGCGTTGGTTCTGACTCGTTTAGAAAAACAGAAATTCAGAGTCGAAACGCGTCTCTTTCTGACTTGTTTGTCGTGCTTGTACAAAGTTGGTCAGAGTCAAATGATACTGCTTTCGTAGGATCATTTCTTTTGTTTGTGTTCGTTGTTTTCGCAGTGTTTTCCTTTATCTTTTGCTCCAAAGTCGGCCTCTCTCTCTCTCTCTCTCTCTCTCTCTCTCTCTCTCTCTCTCACACACACACACACACACACACACACACACACACACACACACACACGCGCGTGCGCGCGACGCGCACTCGCACACGAACACACACACACACACACACACACACACACACACACACACATATATATATATATATATATATATATATATATAGAGAGAGAGAGAGAGAGAGAGAGAGAGAGAAAGAAAGAGAGAAAAACACACACACACACACACACACACACACACACACACACACACAGAACCGTACCACACCAAAATACTATACTACACAATACCAATCTTTTATCCTATACAGAATGATACCATGCCACGTCACACAACACATAATACCGTTACGCTAAGTCACACCATTCCATACACTCTCATGTCGTAGCTTCATACTATTTCCTCTACTCCCATCGAAAAATAACTTAAAGAATGATCAACATAAAAGAGAGCGCTTGGGTATAACAAAGAGGAGATCAAACTGCACAAATCCCTGAGAGGGCAGAGTTTGAATGCAGCTGTGTGTTACCGGCATAGGGTTAACGCCACCGATAAACCTTGGACCTAGAAAAAAAACCCTTGTTGGCCATTTTCCTTGAATGCCCCCCCCCCCCCACCCCCACCCCCCCTTTCACTTTAGGCCTTCTGAATGTCTGTCCTCAATAGGATGTGGCTGAACTCAGGTCAGGAGGACGCAAAATGCAATGCATAAGACGTAAGAGAGGGTGACGTTACCAAGACAAACTGCAGAAAGCGGTGAAACAAAGCCGTGACTAATGTTAATGTAGGCGTTATGCTGAAAGAACTCGGGTTAAGGTTGTGTGAGATCACAAGGCCAGAGTGAAGGCATGAAACCAAGGCGAAAAGTCAGAGAGAATGCAAAACAGCACACACACACACACACACACACACACACACACACACACACACACACACACACAGAGTGACACACACACACACACACACACACACACACACACACACACACACACACACACACACACAGAGTGACACACACAGAGTGACACACACACACACACACACACACACACACACACACACACACACACACACAGAGTGACACACACACACACACACACACAGAGTGACACACACACACACACACACAGTGACACACACAGAGTGACACACACACACACACACACACACACACACACACACACAGTGACACACACAGAGTGACACACACACACACACACACACATCCACTACGTTAGAGGGAATACAGTGAACCAAATACAGCCATAGGCTGAAGAAAAAAAAATTAATTTGAAGAGAGTTCAGAAAAAAAAATATGCAAAATAAAGTTGTTCTTTCATGCCAAAAGGCAGCGCAAGCAAACTGAAGTGCATCTTTCTTAAATTTCAGGTTGATTTTGTTCCATGTTTTTGAAAAAGAAATCATGACATATGACTTCACTATACTATCATTATTTTTGCTTATTATGTTTGCTTGTGAAAATGCTGATGCTCGTACTTGTTTCCTGATATGCTGTATTTCTTTCTGTGATTGGCTATAGCACTTCCCAGCTCTGGACATTTCTGGGATGTTTCAAACATTCTGGCTAGCAATGCTACGCCATCATTGTGAACCTTCCATTCCATGTGTTTTGGGTTACTGAGATCGAAATGACTCAGGCATTTATTTAGTTGATGTTAATTGTTCCCCCCTTTTTTTCCCATTGTTCTGTCAGGATTAAAGACTTTAAATTTGTTACCAGATTCCATCAGAATCTGGATGTAATTCAAGGAGAAATTACAAACAGCTTCCGTTTTTCACCAATGTCGGCGTTCCGCATCCACTGACGTGTCTTGACAGAATGGGAATCAGATTTTCTTTCATAGTAACATAGCGCCACAACAGTGTAAAACTGGGACGGGGGGGGGGGGGGGGGGGGGGGGGGGTTATTGTGGTGGGAGAGACGGAGAGCATAATAGAGCATTACCTGAAGGGCGCGCGCCTTTGGTTCCTTGAAACACAATACACATATACGACAAAACCATTACTGTTTGTGAACAGATGTGATTAAACAGTGGCTGCTGCATACTCGAGCGCGCGCGCACACACACACACACACACACACACACACACACACACACACACACACACACACATGCACATGCACAAATGCACGCACGAACGCTTACACGTACACACACACACACACACAAACACACACACACACACACACCACGCACGCACGCACGCACGCACGCACGCACGCACGAACACACACACACACATACACACACACACACACACACACACACACACACACACACACACACACACACACACATCTGTGATAATCTGTAACACTGAGCACAACTTACGATAGAAAAGATCATCACAACTGCAGCAATAGAAGAAATGAAAACATGTATAACAAGGAAGGAATACGAGGACAACTGACCATGGAGAAACCGTCAACACGCGGTCAATAGCGACAGAAATAATTCGACGTAATCGAGGGAGAAGACGCGACAATTTTCGTGCCGCTTTATTTACACTATTCCGATGCCATTTACCCCGGCTTCTCCTTTACAGCCATTCCCTCGCTAGTTCTGCCTCAGCCCTCAGCCCTGGCACCGGCAATCCAAAGTGTGAGCAGCCAGTTTCAAGCAATCATAAGGCAACACTCTAAAGAAGATACTGCACTGCTATCAAATCACGTCGGTGTTATTCACTCATTTCTCTGTTGCTAATTCAACAAATGCTAATTCAACAGATGCAGGACACCATCTACGGAGCCCTCTGCTAACGACAATGACTGCTCAATCGCGGAGCCAGAGTGAGTTACCGTTCTTCCCCGGTGGGCACCACCACGTCCGTCCAGCGATGGTCCACAAGAACTTGTCGATACTCACGCCGGCTCCGCGACTTGGCAATCATTGTTGTCAGTTGGGGGATTATTAGGTGGTGTCCTGCGTATGCTGGACTAAACCAGGCGCCATCGAACACCATCGAAGTGACTCGGCGGCAGTGCAGTGTCTCCTCTGGGAGGCTGCCTCTTGACGACTTGACACTGACTCCTTCTTGTGGGTTGCGGGTGCCGGGGCTGCGGCGGGTCGGGCCGGGCCGCACTGTGGCTGTGGACTTGGGGTCGGAGTGAGCAGCGTGGATACAATGCAACTGAGGTGGCCCGGAAGATGGGACAGAAAAAAAAAAAAGAAAGAAAGAAAAGACGAAAAGGAACTTGCCGATTCTGGCGACTGAGGTCGCCCATGAGAACTGCACATGTAAGGGTAGCAGCATTTGGGACTATTTTTTTCACGCTGCTCGATAAGAATGAGAATGATGAAGATGGCGCTTTTGACTTCCATTCTGATCTGAGACTATATATGACAGGGCTGCACTTCACGCTTATTAATGTATTCATTACATACTCTGGTGTCAACCAGCCCGGGAACAACAGACATCTGCAGTGTTGCTCAGGAAATTTGAGCAACATTCTCAGAGACGCATCCACTGAGTGGACGAGATTTGTTTCCGTTGCTTCAGTCTTCCCACTCAACTGTAGCTGGTAGGAGTCGGTCGGAACCCCCTTCTCCCTTCCCATCCGAAATCTCACAAATAAACACCTGCAACCTCACTAACTGTAATCCACAACGCTAGTCACTGCGCTGCGGATGCATGTTGAAAATAGGAACTCTTGTACCGAAAATTGAACAATCAACATTAGATCTAACTTCTGGTGAGTGTCTTCATGACCACCTGATACCGATTGCTCTCTTTGGTTTTCCCGTGCTGCAGCTGCAGTATGAAGAGCCTGTGTGTGGTGGTGTACAGTGTAGATGGAATGAATTATTGCTACCGAGAAGGCAAGGAAGATAAGATTATGAAAGCCAGCAAATGCAAACAACTCCCGAAAGAACACAGGAATGAGAGAAGTACCTCAAACATTACCTTTGGTTGGCATATCCGAATGAAAACCAAGTGACCAGCATGCCATTTCTTTTGAGAGACACATGTACGGCAAAAAGGATGGAATAGCAATACATGCAGGCAGGCACATGGACAGATCCGGCACAAAGCCCAGGAATAAATCACCAATATTAGAACAGCAGATCAGGGGTATCACAGGAACAGTTAGAATATACAGGCTTGGGAGTATGGAATATGGATATGAGATACATTGTTACATGACCAAGATTTTTACCGTCAATGTCTTTAGTTTTCATATAACCAGTGCCTGGAAGAAAATGAAAAGAATATAATGAAAGACAGACTGCATGCGCCAATTCTATGCATTCTTGCGGCTATGTTCACATTTAATGAACCCCGGGAGTGAAGGACATTGAGACAGTGCTTCGCTATTGAAAACACGCCAAAATGAAAATACACGCACTAAACAACGCGAACAGTAACGCTTATTTAACATCCGTGGGTATTACTGCGAAGGAACTTAACAAAAATAATTCAGAAATCTTCTTTCCGTCCGTTATTACATTTTCAAACATGGCTACATTTAAATATTCTTTTTTCATGTTTGTTCAGTTTCACACACCAAAAGAGACCTGGCATTTCAGAATATGTAAACATCATTGGCAAGTCCAGCTTCAGTCGACCAATACCTAATACCTCCAAGCCCTGTTCCTGTCCCCCTCCCTCTCTGTCTCTCTTTCACACACACACGCACACACACACGCGCGCATGCACAAACACACGCACATATGCACGCGCGCTGAACTAATGACACGCATTGAGAACAGTCAAAGAATTAAAGATGTATATCCACAGTATCCTCAAGACCAAAACAGTCGCCTTCAACAGTATGGGCTAGGATGGAAATCCTCTGGATGCTTCGCAGGTGCGGTGATCATGGCAGATGCTGATCATACAATTTCCTGCAGTTCATGCACACGGATTATTCTCCGTTCAGTGCGCGTGAATTCACTAACATGATTCCCATACTCCGTGAAAGACTTGAGTGTTTCTTTAACTGTTGTTGATATTGATTTCAATGCTCGTTGCCCCCCCCCCCCCCCCCCCCACACACACACCCATCCACCCATATATTCCCGCTGTGAATGGACGGAGTTACCTGACACAATTTAATATTTGTGTTAATATTCAAAATCGCATTAAATTAGTACTCTCTCTCTCTCTCTCTCCTCTCTCTCTCTCTCTCTCGTATCAGAGAAGTATTAATCAGGCTTGCTTCAGACATAAGTATTCCGCGTGAGATGGAGAGTCTTCTTGATTGCGGGGGAAGCTGTTTTTCTTCCTTGTAATTATGGAAACGTATCTCACCGGCTGGAAACCTACAGCCGAGCCTACATCAAGCCTGACGAGTCTTTCACATAGAGCGAAACGGCTTCCTGAATCGCTTACCCGCCCATTCAGAGGAACATCTGCATTGCAGAGCTCTCACCAGAAATGGATTGTTTGTTTATTCTGTTTCCTCCTCAATGCACATCAGTCATGTAACGCAATACGTTTTGACACGGAGTGAGTTTACTACTACCATTTTCTTTCTGGACATCGACACTGAAAGTTCAAACGCCCGGATTTCTCTTCTCTCTCTTTTCTTTTTTTTTTTTTTTGCAGGTCCTGTATATCCAACGAACCATTTTGCATCAAGTTCACGTAATTTTAATTTCGTTTGGTTTTTCAGTCAAGGCAGTTTGGCAGTATACATGTGTAAACTGAGAGAGAGAGAGAGAGAGAGAGAGAGAGAGAGAGAGAGAGAGAGAGAGAGAGAGAGAGAAGCACGTATGTCTTTTTGTCATCTGTGTTTCTAGGTTTCCACAAGACTTGCTAGGGTGTCTGCTCTAACGAACCACATCTTGATCAACACAGCGCTTCTAGAATGAACGGGGTCCAGTCACCTACCTTGCATAAAGCTCTCCAGCTGACCAGACTCCAGCACCCGGATGATGTGTTCAAGGTGACCGTGGCCATAGGACTCCAGAGGGTAGGCTGGTTTTCCCCATGCTTGGGGATGTCCAGACCTGTAAAGTACACCGTGTGTGACATCATCATCATCATCATCATCAGCAGCAGCAGCAGCAGCAGCAGCATCGACAACAGCACGACAACAACAACAACAACAACAACATCATAGCCATACGACTTCAGGGGATAGGGTGGTTCCTTGTGCTTTGGAAAGTCTACACTTTAGAATACACTATGAGTCACAACATCAACAAGAACAACAGCAACAACAACAACAACAGCAAGACCGTAGGACTCCCAAGAAGAGAATGGTTCATCGTTCTTGGGGATGCCTCTACCTGTGGAATATGTAGCGTGCAACAACAACAATAACAACAACAACAACAACAACAACAACAACAACAACAACAACAACAATAATACCCACAGGACCCAGGGAGTAGGCTGGTTCCTCGTATACAGGGACGTCCAGACCTGTCAAAACATACAGTGTATAACAACAACACAAAAACGCCAGCAGAAACTGACCACTTAACAGGCTTAACCGGCTTCCCGTGTTTTGATATGTCCAAACCTCTAAAACAAAAACGTGTTCAACAATATCGACACCAACAACATGACCGTAAGACTCCACGGGATGAGCTGATCAACGACACTCGGAGATGTCCAGACCCGCAGAATACACAGTAGATAACAACAAACACAATTCACCACTGCCTTCTGGGTGCCAGCCGGCTCTCTCTGTTCGGAAGTCCACATCTGTGTAGTACGAACACTACATGATACGACAAGACGAAGCACTACCGAAACTGTGCCAAGGCACTTCCTCTTGTAGAAATCGTGATCTCCATAGTTGTCGGGGATTCCAACTGCAAAGGGCTCACCACTGTCCCAATGACTCAACGACCAAGACGCTTTTTGGACGTTTGGGATCACGAAGAGAGCACGCTTCCTGCAGTGCTGCCAACCTCTTAAAAGACTTCAGAGGAATACTTTTTTTTTGAAAATTGAGCGGAATTTGTGACAATTGAGAGGAATACCTACGTAATCGCACCCCAAACCAAACGACATTCCAGACACTTTGCTTTCTTTCCTTTTGTCAAGTGT
>JADBJO010012877.1:30000-33689 GCA_016801955.1 Conus betulinus | reverse complement strand
AATGATCAGAGCCTCTATAAGTGTCTTGACCAAGGAAGGGGCGAAAATCACAAGGATCTATCTGACGAGGCTGAACACTTTCACAGGCAGAAAATCTGTAAGGATCTCCCTGACAAGGCTGAACACTTTCACAGGCAGAAAATGTGTAGGGATCTCCCTGACAAGGCTGAAACACTTTCACAGGCAGAAAACCTGTAGGGATCTTCCTGAAAAGGCTCAACACTTTCACTGGCAGAATTGCGGACTGGGTCCGGTCAGAATCTGTCGATGGGAAGAAGCTTTCTGAGTTATGCCTTGCGTTGATGTTACGAAAGCCGGGACCTTAGCCCATGATAACATTAAAAACCATTCGAAAGCGCGAACGTTGATGGTTTCTGTTTTCCTGGCGATGCTTGTTATGGGAAGTGGCCAGCTACTTTTTGTGCTTCTTTCTGCAATTGAAATAAACACCATCACTGCAAATTGTCCAGTGCCGTGTCTTGAGTTTGCGCAGAAGTGTAGCATTAAACCCATAACCCTGGTTGTTACATCACTGCCGCTCTGACGCAGAAAACAGTGAAGTCTTAATGCTGTGACATCTTCACACACTTGTGGCTAATCCCGCTGTGACTCTACAGTACAAACGTGACCTTCCTACCTCTGCACTCAGTACGGTCCTCCCACTATCTCCCCAGCTTCCCCCCGTTGACAGCAGTGTTTCCCTGGATTCGAACATCCAGCAGCAGAACATCCGCGACGATCACATCATGGGCAGGGGAGGTGAGATTCCCTTCTTGCTTTCGGACAGGCGCCTCTGACTGCTACTTGAAGACATTGCCAACATTCTTTGTAAAAACTCTTTTTCATGGCTTACGGAAATATAAACGGGGACATTTCTCAGTTAAGTGACAGAGGAGAGAGAGAGAGAGAGAGAGAGAGAGAGAGAGAGAGAGAGAGAGAGAGCGACAGAGAAAGACAGAGACAGAGAGAGACAGAGAGAGAGGGGGGAAGGAGAGAGAGCGAGAGCGAGAGAGGAGAGATGGACGGACAGACAGACAGACAAATGACAGGCAGACAGAGAGACCCGCTTACCTTTTATCTCCCATCTCCTCCGACACCACCCGTAACACCTTGAGCAACCTCATGATGCCGAACATGAGAAGGGAGAGAACTGCCGTCCAGCCAATAATGGCCGCCAGACCGCACAACTGCCAGGCCAGCTTCTGCAATTCAGTTCAACAGGACTGACAGCATGACAATAACAACAACAACAACAACAACAACAACAACAACAGGCAGTCATTTTGTCATTAACAATGAAAGATTGCAAAAAGATTCAGTTTAACTTTTGATAGTCTGCTCATTCAGGAAGAAGTAAACAGTTATAAAAACAATTGTTAATATTACGACTGTACGCAGGCGATTTACAGAGTGACTGAATCGTTAAAAAATCGATTTATCACTGCAGTTTATGGAGTTGGTGAAGGGGTGTGTGTGTGTGTGTGGGGGGGGGGGGTCTTTGTCTGTTGTTGTTGGTGGTGGTGGTGGTTTTTTTTTTTTAACCTTCGGAATTAATTAAGACATCATACAGCAGCATTTTCGAAAGGGACCTTCTCAACATTAAAGAACATACAAGATGGCAAACTGTAGGATGATTAGTGAACTCGTTTTTTTCCGAATTATTTGTTATTAGAATAACACTCAATTGTACATATCAAATAAACTGAAAGTAAGCGCACTCAGTCAGATCGTCTGGGACGACCATTCTTTTTTTAACCAAAACCACATTAGAACAAAAGCCAACACAGACACAGACAGAGGCAAATCAGTGGCAGAGGAGGTTGGGAGATACTGACCAGTCCAGACTCTTGGTCCCAGTTTGAGGAGAATGCCAGTGTGTTTGTCCAGGAAGGCCACAGCAATGACGCCCCACGTCCCGCCTCCAAAGTGGACTGCAACACCAAGTGGAAGTGGCGGAAGGGAGACAACTCCACAAAATGTCACGTGCAGTGGTCGTACCTTCTGAATAAAATCGTCAAGAGAATACCGACAGTACTACCCACTCGCGAGGAAGTTGAAAGACTTTGATGTGATGAATCACGGAGCCTGACATATACAATAACATTCATACATTGATCATTTAAGATAGGCTGAGATAAAAAAAAAAAAAAAAGTTTACACCATCTGAAGTGTAGTCCGCTTCTTTCCGTTAGAATTCTCTTGGGGGTTGTGGTTGGGGAGGGAGGGGGGGTATGAATAAGATAAATGTTTTCTTAAAGGCTCTAAGAAACTAGGGGAAGTTTTTTGATCGAACTGTGTTCAGCTATGAGTATTATTATTTTTGCTATCTTTTTCTTTCCCTTGCAACCATTGTAACGTCATTTGATTGCTAGAAGGATCCCACGACTTTTCTTAATACAGAAAGGAGACATTGCAAAATGGTACAAGAGAAACACCTTAGTGTGCACACGACGCACTGGTCCATTTGAACACAGTCAGTGCGTTTGTCAGTGTGCACACAGTCAGTGTGTGTTGGTCAGTGTGTACACAGTCCGTGTTTCATTAAGTGTACACAGCTAGTGTGTTGGTCAGTGCGTACACAGTGTGTTGGTCAGTGTGTACACAGCTAGTGTGTTGGTCAGTGTGTACACAGCGTGTTGGTCAGTGCGTACACAGTGTGTTGGTCAGTGTGTACACAGTCAGCGTGTTGGCCAGTGTGTCCACAGTCAGTGTGTTGGCCAGTGTGTACAAAGTCGGTGTGTTGGTCAGTGTGTACACAGTGTCTTGGACAGTGTGCACACATCGCGCTGGTCCACAGTCCATGCGTTCACAGTGTGCACACAGTCAGTGCGTTGGTCAGTGTGTACATAGTCAGTGAGTCGATCAGTGTAGAGGTATTACCGGCCACAGCATCCAGCGGGTCATCCACCTTCACCTTCACCATGGCCCAGGACGTGATTTTGTAGACGATGGCGGCGACGAAACCTAGGACGGCGGCACCCCAGGGATAGTAGACATTGCAGCCGGCACAGGCCGCCACCTGGCGACCAGATCAAAAGCATAGTGAGACCAGAGAGCGCGAGTCGGTCAGAAGTGCAAGCCCTAAGCACTTGTTTAAATGACAAAACAAAACAAACAAACCAAAAAATAGCGCGAAAGATCAACGTGAAAAAGCACGAACTCTCAGAGTCCACGATGTCAGACCTGGACGTTTTGACACGTGCTCAATTTGACAATGATAGATGTTTGTCTTGTTCATGAGGCGCCCCAAAACGCTCAGATTCTGATGTTAGACTCAAGAGTCTCTTAGAACTTAGTTACTGGACTTCGATTGAATGGGGAGTAACTGCGCGCAGACGAAACGAGATGAGAGCTGTGTTACCAGACTGCCATACGAATGGAATGATAATACAGAAGCCACATGTTTCGACACGAAAGCTTCTAGAGAGGGGTAAAAAAAAAAAAACGTGTCAACCACAAACATCAAGCAAAGAACGAACAAAGAAGTGGTTTAACTTTGTTATGAAGTCTTCATGGGGAAATAGGAAATAAAGTCAGGATTCTCTCTCTCTCTCTCTCTCTCTCTCTCTCTCTCTCTCTCTCTCTCTCTCTCTCTATTTTTTAAGTGGAAACTTCAATGGTACTTGTTTAACTTGACTTTTTTTCAGGTCTGCACACAAAGAAGAAACAACATAATTCATTTCTCTGTT
>JADBJO010012877.1:20000-25000 GCA_016801955.1 Conus betulinus | reverse complement strand
TCGATCGAATTAAATGAGACTCAATGCATGGAAAACAAAATATTCCAAGGACATGAACTTCGTTTCTGGGAAATGTGTTGCCACTGCACGTACATTCCTAGAATGTCTTGAACTAAAGATATCGCCATCAGTTTACGATAGTAAGCGACGTAGTAACATGCGCGGGCTGTGGACATGGATGAGTGGCGGGGTTCAAAACCGACACCTTCACCGTGAACCACGTGAGCCGAGACCAACAAAAGGCTACGGTGTGCTCTCCTCCCCACCCACCCCCCCCCAACCCCCCTCAACCTCTTCCCCGCTGTATTACAATCTTCACAGTCACCTTTAATGTTCCACGTGAGTAGATCTCAGCGGCACTGTCAAGCATGCTTCGGTCGTCGGGGAATCGTAACAATCCCCTGTCCCTTGACAAGTCCCCGTGTGGATGTATGGGACGGTGCGGAATGGGGGGGGGGGGGGGGGGGGTGGGTATTCGAGCACACCTCACTCCTCCGCCTTCTGAACGTGCTTTCCTAGTAGCTTCTTCTTTTCTGCCACTCGCTGGACAGGTTTTTTTCTGTCGTTTGCTTTTTGATTTTCTTCTTTCTGTCTTCTTAACTGTCGACTAGAGTTGTTTTTTTTCCCCCTCCTTTGCAGACCATTCTCCTGTCTTCGTTTTAAATTCTTTTGGTGTGTGTGTGTGTGTGTGTGTGTGTGTGGTCATAATTTTCAACTCGGTGGCACAGTTTCTTTCCAGGTGTTCTAGCGACTAGGGAGTGGCGACACTGTTCAGAGTGAATATGAGCTGCCATTGAATTGCGTCTTATTTTGTCCGCGTAACTCTTTCATGCTTTTTGTTCCTAATACGGAAAATCTCTCTCTCTCTCTCTCTCTCTCTCTCTCTCTCTCTCTCCTCTCTCTCTCTCTCTCTCTCTCTCCCCTACTGTTTACTCCTGTTTTTGTGAGGACATAAGGAAATGTTACGATTAATTTGTTTTTTTTTAACCTTTGATTTGATACACACTGGGAATGAATGTGTACTATTTGTGTGCGAAGGACAGGAAGAGGCAAACGTTATTGTTCTGTTACCCCCTCCCCCCTTGTCAAAAGACCCTTTGGTACTGACAATAACAGTATATCAAAGTGTCAAAAGTGTCTCAAAGTCTCTCTCTCTCTCTCTCTCTCTCCTCTCTCTCTCTCTCTCTCTCTCTCTCTCTCTTCTCTAGCCTGGGGGTGAAAAAAATCAGGTGAATGCTTATAAAGCCCGCAGACATAGCAAGTTTCGGGGGTTCACGGGCTGGGCAATACAGTTTCAAGCATTGGTCGAACATGTACGCTGTACTGTGAGCGGACAGATGGCAGATTAAAACAGTGTGCTATTCGGATTATCTTCCCTGTCCGCTGTATTGCGAGCGGATAGTTGGCGGATGAAAACAGTGTTCCGTTCGGGTTATCTTTCCCTGCCAATATTGCTTGAAAATTTTCCAATCAGAATCACTTTTCCGGATCAGGAGTAAATAACACATGCAAGGCGTACGTCCCTAGCGAAATACCGACAGATTCACTGACGTCGATTCAGCACTTAATTCGATCACACGCAAGAGTGAATTACACAGGCAAAGAAGAAGCCATGCGACTACATGAAATGAATATGGGGAGAACATGTTTAATAAATTGTGAGCCTTTGTGAAACGACGTACGAGGAGGCTTTTCCCATAGAGCGACGATCGATAATGGTACATGCATATCAGCTAGGCTGGATACCCGAGTTTATGAACTCACAATGAATTCAATTTCTTCGTTTAAACGGTGCGCGAGCATAAAGCAAGATGAAAGGTCGGGTATGCGAAAGTACCAACAGTGTGTCTTGCATGTGTGTGTGGTGGCTGCCTACGTCTGCGCAGGGTGGTGCGTCTGCACGCTGTCTCAACAAGGTAGATGTCTCCTTCGTCAGCGGTCATCTGTAGCGTTCTCTGCACAGCTTAGTTTTTTTTTTTTTCTTCTGTCTTACGATGTCGGTAATCTTAAACACTATGCCATATAACTGGGAGTTTGTATTTTTGTTTGTTCGGGTTTTTTTTTTTTTTTTTTGCTTTTTTTTTTTTTTTTTTGGTATATTACATTCGTCTTTGCTGTTCGTTTGTTCTCAAGTTGTAACCACTTCTTTTCCCTGCGTGTTGGGAACCCTGAGGCCCTGTATCGTCGACTGGGCTATATTAATAATAATAATAATAATAATAACAACAACAATAATAATAACAACAACAACAAAAGACAAGTCTTCAGCCAGATCCGACAGGGCGAAAGTCTCACAATCACTCCGAACCACCCTTAACCCCCCCACCCCCACCCCACCCCCACCCCCCATCCCCCACCCCATGCCTAACCAGGACCTCGTCAGGATGTGTGGGATGTTCACCCCACCACTGTAGGACGGTCCAGGACCAAAAAAAAAAAAAAAGCCATGACAAGACAGTAAGCTTACTTTGTCTTATAGGTGCAAAGACAGGTTCTGTACAGGTCTGAGTATTACACACAAGCAATGGAGGGGAAGCTGCTGCCTCGCTGTTGTCATCATGTTCTATGTTCCCGCTGTCTCAAGTATTTGCCGTGTAAACGCCTGATGTTTCCACCTCCCAAAATCCACGGTCATTGTCTAGATCTCACCTCCATGCAGTGGGACATTTATCGACAATGAATGTTAAAGTTTATCTTCACTGGAAAAAAAAACAACTGACAGATGCCATTTCCTGATGACGTTGAGTCCTGTCATAACAGATACTTCTAGGGGACAAAATTAAGAAAACAAAACAAAACAAAAAAAAAAACGCTACATTGTTGAAAACAAGGTAACATGCATACAAACAAGCAAAACATGCGGTTAAGTAACGTGGATTTAAAGCACAATACCAAGCAGACGACTGAATGTTCGACAAATGTACGACATCTTCCTCATACGTTACTCATAATTCATCAGAATGTACAAACTAGTACTCCCCAGATAGGTAGCTGTCAGTATCTGGGTACGTCACCGTTGTCAACTTGTACTTTGCAAACTGTTACCGTTATCAACTTGTACATTGCAAATTTTCTGTTATCAACTTGTACTTTGCAGACTGTAGCCGTTATCGACTTGTACTTTACAGATTGTTATCGTTATTGACTTGTACTATGCAGATTGTTACCGTTATCGACTTGTACTTTACAGATTGTTATCGTTATTGACTTGTACTTTGCAGATTGTTACCGTTATCGACTTGTACTTTACAGATTGTTATCGTTATTGACTTGTACTTTGCAGATTGTTACCGTTATAGACTTGTACATTGCAGACCGTTAGCGTTATCGACTTGTACATTGAAGACTTTTCCTGTTATCAACTTGTACATTGCAGACTATCACCGTTATCGACTTGTACATCGCAAAACTGTTACCGATATGGACTTGTACATTGCAGACTGCTACGGTTATCCACTTATACATCGCAGACCGATACTGTCGTCAGCTTGTACCTTTGCGGTCTGTTACAGTTATCAGCGTGTACAGTGTAAACTGTTGTCGTTATCAATTTGTACGTTGTAAAACTACTGTCATTAATAACTTATACATTGCAGACTATCACCTTTATTAAGGTAAAGCTTACCGGCACGGAATGTCCTCGAATCTGAAGTTCATTGGATTCGGCATGGAATCGTCCAATTCTGGGCCCCATAATGAGAGCCCCCATGAATGCTGCCACCCCTCCTAGGACATGGACCACGCCACTTCCGGCAAAATCCTGTGGAGTGAACAATGCACGAGCTACACTGACGACATGTAAGATCGTAACCGTATGAACAACAGACAATGGTTACTGTAATATAGTATACATGGTGGGCTGCACATTTCACATTCCTCCTGTCAATTTTTTTTTCTATTATTGTTTGTTTGTTTTTTTTTTCCTTTTCTACAATGCTTTCTATCATCTGATGTGTTCGTGTTGATTGCTGTCGTTAGTGGCTGGAGATTTGAGACGGAATAATGGCAGCAAACGCATGCGGCTGCTCACAGACATTGTATACATCAAGCTATTTTTAAGTTGCATAGAATTTCAATAACCGTAAGTGACCATTCCGCAATGGCTGGATAATAATAACAGCTCAAAACAAATAGAATGAAGACCACTGTATAAAAAAAAACAATCATAAGATTACATTGTTGATGAACACACATACATCGTAAGACATGCGATGAAATTTTTTTTAAAAAAAGGAATTCGGTGGAGGTCCACGAAAGAATTCAAATGACTGACTGCTCTCTCTCTCTCTCTCTCTCTCTCTCTGTCTGTCTGTCTGTCTGTCTGTCTGTCTCTCTCTCTCTCTCTCTCTCTCTCTCTCTCTCACACACACACACACACACACACACACACACACACACACACCACCCCACACCAAACACACACCACACCACACCACACACACACTTACGCACGCAAACTCGAACGCACGCACACTTGCACGCACGCTCGATCACACACACACACACACACACACACACACACACACACACACACACACACACACACACACACATACACACACACACGCGCGCGCGCGCGCGCGCGCGCACACACATATACACATACACACACGCGCGCGCGCGCGCACGCACACACACACACACACACACACACACACACACACACACACACACACACACACACACGTACGTACGCTTTCGCGTATCGAGCGAGAGAAAGAGAGGGAGGGAGGGAGGGAGGGAGACACACACACACACACACACACACACACACACACACACACACACACACACAGAGAGAGCCACAGAGACACAGAGAGAGAGAGAGACAGACAGACAGACAGACAGACAGACAGAAGAGGGACATTGAGAGAGAGAGAGAGAGAGAGAGAGAGAGAGAGAGAGAGAGAGAGTTGGGATACAGAGAGGATAGTAGTTGGGGTGGTGGTCTGGAGCAGGGAAAGAGAGGAAAGGAAGCGGGTCAGGATTCACTGGAGGCA
>JADBJO010012877.1:0-5000 GCA_016801955.1 Conus betulinus | reverse complement strand
AAGGCAAATACGTAACTAGATACAATGTGAAAGAGACAGACAGACAGACAGACAGAGAAAGTGAGAGAGAGAGAGAGAGAGAGGGGGGGGGGGGGGGGGGGGAGAGAGAGAGAGAGAGAGAGAGAGAGAGAGAGAGAGAGACGAGAGAGAGAGAGAAAAGAAAAAATGTGAAGAAAAAAATCACTCAAACCACACAAGCTATCAAATATATTCAACACTTCGTATTCAGATAGTATTAAAAATCATTTTTATTGTCACTTTCTATCAAATCACAAACCGACAAAACCCCTTTTCTGACCTTTATGTCAGGTAGACCCAAGCACAAACGCACATACACAAAAACCCCGACCAACAGACGAACTAAGCAATGAACTGCAACAGCTGCCAGACCTACAAGAAATAGGGTGCAGTGGGCCGGAAAGAGGGTGGTGGTAAAGCTTTTCGCTGTAAGCATTTGCAAACCGTTTACGTTTCTGTTGACAAAAGAAGGGGTTAAAATACATTTTCTAAAAACGTCATTGCCAACATCCATGTAACATTAGCAGGGCTTTATTCTGCAATACTTTATCATTCCCATTTAAAAAAAATGACCATTAACACTACGCTTTTACGCAAAAGCATGAAATTCTAGAATAACCCCCCCCCCCCCCCCCCCCCCCCCCCCCCCCCCCTCCGCAGTGATTCGGGAATAACTGTTGAATTATGGAAATTCCAAAAAAAAAAAAAAATTTCGGGCGGGTTAGCTGCTAGGGAAAAGTGACACAGCTTAGTTCTACTCTGAAATCTTACCCCCCCCCCCCCCCACACACACACACACACACACACACACAACAAACAAAAATCCTCATGTAATCAATATTATAAACGAACTGAAAAATAAAACGTGTATGAATAAAATTCCCTTTCAACACACAGAATCGTGTGCATCAGATCACAACATGACAGCTTAACAGCTGGCAAAGGAAGGGTGGCGGGAGGGGGTGGGGTGGGGGTGGGGGTGGGGGTGGGGAGGGGGGGGGGGGGGGGGGGGGGGGGGGCGGCGGCGGCGGCGGCGGCGCTAGTGGTCCAGTGAGTAAGGTATCACTCTTGCTCCGATGTCTGCTGGCCGATTCCCACTGAGGACAGCGAGGTTGAAGAGATGTCGTCCCCTTTGAAGTTAGCATCCTTGAAGACTCTAATATCCCCACCCAATCCGTCTGAGGAGACCTTCAATACAGCTTTCCCCATGCGTGAACCACACGCATAAAAAATCTCTTGCACATACGTTGAGTCCCATTCCACCTGTCAGAGAACAGCAGGCCATCAGGTACAGGGGGTGGAGGTGTGGTGTGTGTGTGTGTGTGTGTGTGTGGGGGGGGGGGGGGGGGGGGGGGGGGGCAAGATGACACGCAAACAAAACACAATCACGCAGGTGTTGTGCTCTTAAAGACATCTTCCCCAAAGACAGAATGTGGGCACCTTAACAATGGGATGAAGAAAGGCCTGCTGTCCAAAAATATTTTACAAATGATGACGGCTCACGGTTATAGCCGAAAAAAAACGAAGAAAGAGAGAAGTAATGACATCCGTTGCCTTGCTGTGGGTGTCGGCGATGCATCATATTCCTGACCCTTTATTTCCCAGCCACCCCATAAGGCTGAACAAAATGAAAATAATAAAGAAGAAAACAAGCTACACTACTAATAACTGATTGTCTGTTTAGCATAATGGCCTTTTCAGGGCCATAAATGATGCACAAAACAATTGACAATGAGAAAAAAAAAAAAACAAGAAAACAAGCTACACTACTCATACCACATTGTTCAGCATATGGCCTTTCAACTCTCCGTACAGGGCCTTTTCAGGGCAGTAAATGTGATGCATAAAACAACACAAATCCAGTACAAAGAAAACAAAAAACTTCTACAAATGTAGAAGCTGAAAATATTATCAACTTTCTAAAAGTGAGCAAAGCACACCAGCCTGGTTATTCTCCGATCTAAAGGAAAAAGAAAAATATTAAAAAAAAGCACTTTGCCAGTATGGTCACAACATCCCCGAGTACTAAAGCACTTTGCCAGTATGGTCATAACATCCCCGGGTACTAAAGCACTTTGCCAGTATGGTCACAACATCCCCCGAGTACTAAAGCACTTCGCCAGTATGGTCACAACATCAATGAATCGCTTGGGTACATGTGATACCATTCAGGAGCATGATTCTTTAAACATCATTATCAGCTTCAGTCTGCTTTCAATATCTATAGTACATGCAACTGAACTGTGGATAGGAAAGCTTAGGAAAAGATGGCAACATTTTCCCCAAGACTTGGCGTGTGTGACTATGGTCTTGATTCTCTTTATGGCCGAGCCAGGGGTGATTGTTGATGGAGTTAGCTCTACGATCCCCATAGTCATATGTCAGCTCATCTCCTGGTTCTATATGTCGCGTTGCCACAAGAACCACATGGGGAATCTTGTCCACGGCAAACACTCTGGGTTTGCAATTTCCTTTGGGGCCGAAGCTCACAAGCTGACCTAGCCGCCCTGTTTCTTCTGTACAGTCAATGCCGTGAACATAAATCAGACACCTGCTATTTACGAAAGTTCTTTTCCTGACCTAAAAGAAAGAAGACCGCCTAATAAGACTGTGAAAATGTCATGATTAATCTGATAATTTAACGTGTGCAAACACACCTGAAACCAGAAACAAACACCTGAACTAAAAACAAACAACAAAAAGGAGACATACTTCTGGAAGGGAAAATACGGTGAACAAGCACACTGTGACTGAAATGGCAATCTCAATCATAGTCATAAAATGAAGTGTGCTTAAACTACACTTTTCACTTTAACCTTTCCCGTACGTTGCATAAAATTTTGCGCGTCGTACATCCTGGGTTCGCATGGACCCATGCTTTTCATGAAGGAACAAAGCCTTGCCGTACGTCGTGGGTCCACATGGACCCATGCTTTTATGAAGGAACAAAGCCTTGCCGTACGTCGTGGGTCCGCATGGACCCATGCTTTTTATGAAGGAACAAAGCCTTGCCGTACGTCGTGGGTCCACATGGACCCATGCTTTTTATGAAGGAACAAAGCCTTGCCGTACGTCGTGGGTCCACATGGACCCATGCTTTTTATGAAGGAACAAAGCCTTGCCGTACGTCGTGGGTCCACATGGATCCATGCTTTTTATGAAGGAACAAAGCCTTGCCGTAGGTGTGTTTGTGTACGGAATTTAAGAAAGTCATATGTTTTAGACGGAATGGAATAGTATTCTTTTATATGCAGCAACAGATCTTCGTGCAAGAGATTGAACTTGTTAGTTTCAAAAATGCTTGGCAATGTGAAAAAACCATCGATCAAGGTGACCATGTGTAAACGCACGCCAGCACACATCTGGCTTTTGAACATCACTCCACTCACACGCCGTGGTAATCAAACCAGCTGTGACACACAAAAATGAAAATGCGCTGGTGTGTGTGTGTGTGTGTGTGTGTGTGGTGTGCGTTGTTTTCAAGTTTGTATGCATGTTGCTGTGTGTATGCGAGTGCATGTGTATGTGCGTGCGTGCATGCAGGTATGTTCGTCAGTCTGTGTATGACAGTGCAGATCTTGTGTGCATGTATGTACGGATATATGTATGAGAGGAAAGTATTCTTGTGATGGACTTAAAAAATTATGGGCACGGAAGAGAGGGAGCGCGTGTTTAGAAGCGACTGTAGGCCTACATGTATCCGACTTGATGCTTCTTTAGCATACTAAAAAACAGTTTCAGCTAATTTTCAATAACAACAGTCTCCAGTGAAGAATTTACACGGCACACTCTTAAAAATATGTCTCACAACAGGGGGGGAAAACACACACACTCGAGTACATTTTCTGTCAACAATGGTTTATTGGTTTAGTAAAGAGACTTACATTTGTTCAGTACGCTGAGACTGAATTTGTTCAGGAGGCTGAGAAAACACCACACACACACTTCACATTCTCTCTCTCTCTCTCACACACACACACCACCCACACCACTCACACAAATGCACGCAGATGCTTCCGAACTGCATGCACATACACATACGCAAGTGCCAGGGCTTGCACGCGCATACATACGCGCGCACGCATGTACTCACACACACACATGATGGCGATAAGTCAACAAGGGGTAACAACACGATTACTATTATCATTATCTTTTGAGAATATTTCAAACGCCCAATTCATTATCTTTGAGAATATTCAAACGCCCAATTCATCATCTGTGAGAATCTTTCAAACGCCCAATTCAAAAAAGCCCGGGGTGCTTGCAATGAGAGAGAAACACAATAAAATGCTATAACAAAACAAGAAAAAAAAAAACGCCATCTACAACCAAAGACACACACTAAAACTAATCATACCAACAAGATCATCCACAAATTCTGGCCCCTGCACCCCCCTCCCATTCACTTACCCAAATGCCCACCCTCACGTCTATCTCATCCCACACCGCACCCCCACTCCCACCACCATTATAACAACCAAAAGGCAGAAATCATCAACGTGTAAGCATCTGCAAGCAAAACGCACAACTACATTCTAAAGACAACCAGGATGTGAATCATATATCAAGTTGGAAAAGAAAAAGTGTCAACGCCTAGTTTGAAGATTGACAGAGAAGCTTGATATGAAGTGGATTCCAGACAAGAGGAGCTTGATGGGCAAAAAGATGGTTGACCAAAAGTTTTAGTGCGGACAAAGTGGAGTTCACATGATGCTGTATGCACGCGTTACAGATCAGTTAGATATGGAGGACAAGAGGATTCAGAGGATTTATAGCAGAGAGATACAACTTGGAATGGTTGTTTGCTGAACAGGGATCCAGTGAAGGGAACGCAATAATGGCATAATATGGTCAAATGAAGATGAAGGAAACACAAGGCGGGCAGCATGGTTTTGAACTGTTTGAAATTACTGATGAGACTGATGGGGGACGCAGAGAGGAGAGGTTACAGCGTTGCAGTCTGCCTCTGGAACATAAAA
>JADBJO010012876.1:43015-55333 GCA_016801955.1 Conus betulinus | reverse complement strand
ATTGAAGGTGCTTTACCTTCATGGGCGTGGTTTAATAGGGTGCCGGAACTTCTTGCAGGGCATTTGCAGCCGATATGTTCGCATTGTGGGAATGCCAGTGAGCGATGGTGCGAGCCGAGGGCAACACGGGGCAAAGACGGCGTGGCACGGAAGCCATGGGAGTTGGTGTTCGTGTCGAAGACGACCGGAAACCGCGTGACGGGTGGGTTGTTGTCACTCGAAATCTGAATTTCTCCAAATGGTACTTTATTTTTTTTTAAAAAGTACTTCCGATTCGGCACTTCCGTTTTATGGTAAGAAAACACTCGATACGTAATTGCGCAATTTTAGAGACTGTTCTGGAAAACTTTTTTTTTTTTCTTTCTTTCTTTCTTTCCTCTTTTTTTTTCAGATATACGAAAAACGGAAAATTTCGTCTCGAATGATTTCATAAAACGGATTCCATCCTCAGACTGAAGTAGTTTCACCCATGCATGGACCACAGCCCTGTCTATTATCATTATAATCCTACTGTGTGCCATGGACCATTTCCATCACAAATAAGTGGCATCAAATAAGCTGGCATCACAAATAAGTGGCCCTGTCTATTATATCCTTATAATCCTACTGTATGTCATGGCCCACAGCCCTGTCTATTATCATTATAATCCTACTGTATGCCATGGACCACAGCCCTCTCTTTTATCATTATAATCTACTGTGTGCCCTGGACCATTTCCAGCCCTGTCTATTATCAGTATGATCTACTGTGTGCCATGGACCACAGCCCTGTCTATTATCATTATAATCCTACTCTATGCCATGGACCATAGCCCTGTCGATCTATTATCATTATAATCCTACTGTATGTCATGGACCACAACCCTGTCTATTATCATTATAATCCTACTGTGTGCTATGGACCACAGCCCTGTCTATTATCATTATAATCCTACTGTATGCCATGGACCACAGCCCTGTCTATTATCATTATAATCCTACTGTATGCCATGGACCACAACCCTGTATATTATCACTATAATCCTACTGTATGTCATGGACAAGTTGAACTGTACGAGTAAGATGATGATGATGATAATCAGAGTGCGCATGCGTGGAGGAGAGACGTTCCTTGACTGATGGCTCTGGAATATTAGTAAATTTCCCAAGACTGTTGGTGTTAAACATTAATTATCTTAAGCTGCAAGTTGTTAGGGATATTAGGAAACAACTCGTGAAGACTGATAGGCAAAATAGGTAAAAAGTATTGTACAAATACGTTTTTGTTGCTGTGTCTTGTTCCCGCGCTGTATCTGGGGCACTCCCGGTAGCTTGGGATAGACTGTTTACCTATCAAACTCGAGGGTGAGTGGAATTTTTGCCTTGCTTATTCGTCTACGCCATAATGAGCAGTACATCGACGAGGAAGAGTTCGGCATCACGGCAGTTACTGTGCTATGTGAACATTGTAAGAAGGTAGTAAAAGACAACCAAAAGTCAGTGCAATGTGGACTGTGTGATAGGTGGTTTCACGCTTCATGTCAGGCAATCACGGATGATGTCTATGAAGTTGTCAAGAATGACAGCAACTCAAAGATGCCACAGATTCATTGGTAATGCAACAGTTCTTTTTAACATATTGGCAGCGAGATTCATTAGTAACATCACAAAGCTCCAGCATGACGTTGGCAAACTTACAGAAACAGTAACTGAGGTCTGTGACAGGGTGAAGAAGATTGAGGAGGGAAAATTCACAGAGCCCATGATAAATGTGGTGAAAATTTTGCAAAAGGAAAACCAGTCTGCAGAGGGTAACACTCTTAAAAAGGACGACATAGAGAAGCTTGTTGCCATTAAAACCAAGGAGCAGGTAGCTGAAGCAGAGGACAAGGCCCAGAGGCAGACTAACCTGCTGATCTTTAAGATGCCAGAAAGTACAGCTCAGACTGCTGATGGCAGGAAGGAGGAGGACAAAGTCAAGGTTAAGAAGTTTCTTAGTGAAATAAATCAACCTCATCAGCCAGTTGACAACCGAAGATTGGGAAATCCCGCTGCGAGCAAGACGCAGAGCAAAATCAGACCTATAAGAATATCCTTCGAAAATCAGTCTGCCAGGGATGAAACATTAAAGGCATTCATTAAAACAAGAAAGGAAGGAGGACTGGACTCAGAGTCAGAAGGCAGGGACACCAGGTTGTGAACAAAGGTCTCAGTGAGAAAAGACATGACTCCATCTGAGAGGAAACAGGATGAAGATTTGTATAAAGAAATGAAGAAGAAACAGGAAGACTCCAAGGCTACGGGGGACGAGCAAGCGAGATGGGTGAGAAGAAATGGGCAGATTGTCAACATAGGGAAGTACCCTCACAGACCAACGGAAAACAAGAAGAAGCTTGAACAAAACATATGATGTACATAAGTTCAAACTTTCTACTAGTCATGTGAAAAAAGATAAAATTATTTCCTCTTCTAGTCACTTGGTGAATGATAAAAAAAGTCTTGTGTTTGTACACCAACTGCGATTCCTGACTAAACAAAAGAGCAGAGCTACAAGCAATGATAGAAATCCATGAACCAGATGTTATAGCCATCACAGAAGTGAAACCAAAGACCTGTCGTCATGCAGTACAAGAGTCAGAGATAGTCATCTTTGGTTACGATCTTTTCACAATCTTGATAAGAACGGTAGGGGAGTGGCACTTTATGTTAAAAGTAAACATGAACCCGTCGCTGTGTGAAGATCTGAACTGATTTTTTCCAGGAGTCAATTTTTATTGAATGTCAGCTGCAGAGAGGAGAATCACTGACCCTGGGTGTGGTGTGTATACAAGCCCCAGTAGCACTGTTGAAAATTCAGGCAAATTGAATGACCTGATAGCAAAAGCAGTAGCACCTAAATCTGGGAATCTACTCATCTTAGGTGATTTTAACTATCCAGAAATGAGTGGAATAAAGAAACATGTAGATCAGGAGTAGGACACCCAGCCTCCCAGTTCTTGAAAACCTGCAAGGATTCATATCTGATTCAGCACCAGAGGGAACCCACCCACATCAGAGAGGGACAAGCACCTAGCCTTATAGACCTAGTACTGACAAATAGAGAAGACACCATCAGTGTAATAAACACGTATGCTGGCTTAGGGAAAAGTGACCATGCGACTCTGCTCATACACCTGGCATGTAGTGGTGGTAAGGAAGATTCGAAAGAGGTTATGTACAACTATTCAAAAGCGGATTTCGGTGCAATTGGGAACAGGTAGGAGATGTTGATTGGGATAAGAGTTGAGTGGCCTGAATGTTAATGAGATGTGGACCAGGATGAAAGAAAGATGAGATAAACTCAGCTATATCAGCACATGTTCCAAAGACAACATTCTCCGGCAAACGATTTAAGAAATGGATGGACAAGGGAACCCTAACACATGTGAGGAAAAAGCACAGGCTATTCCGCCGTTGGCTGGAGACTAGGGATGGAAAAGAATTTCAACCGTATGCCAAAGCAAGAAACAAATCTAAGAAAGAATGCCAGAAGGCACAACGTCGAATGAAGCAAATAGTAGCTGCACAAGCGAAACAAAATCCAAAGGCTTTCTGGTCATATGTAAGCAGCAAAACCAAGACAAGGAGTGGTGTAGCAGACCTGAAGAAAGAGGATGGCAGTAAATCGAAGTTGGATCAAGAGAAAGCTGAGATTTTGAATGCATTCTTTCATAGCGTCTTTACCGTAGAAGAGGACGGGGACCTGCCGGAACCACAGGAATGCAGTGACGATGAAGAGCTAAGCGACTTTGAGATAGATACTGAGAAAGTCAGAAAACTGTTAACAGATCTAAACACTAGTAAGGCATTGGAACCTGATGGGCTAAACCCAATGCTTTTGTCCAAGACTGCACATGTTCTTGCCACCCCAGTGGCCATGCTGTTCAGAAAATCTTTGAATGAAGGAAAAATCCCAGAAGAGACTGGCGGTTGACACGGGTCACACCTATCTTCAAGAAAGGCAGCAAAATGCTAGCTAATACTACAGGCCAGTTAGCCTAACACGCATCATCTGCAAAGTAATGGAAAAAAAAAGTAAGAGAACAACTTGTCAACCACTAGAAGAAAACAATCTTGTCAGTGAGAAACAAGATGGGTTTGTAAAGGGGAGGTCGTCGTGCATCACTCAGCTTCTTGACGTCATGGACACATGGACTAAAGTTTTAGATGATGGAGGCTCAGTCGATATTGTTGTTTACATGGACTTCCAAAAAGCGTTTGATAGTGTTCCACACAGACGACTTGTTTTGAAAGTTCAGGCGCATGGTATCAAAGGAAAGATATTACTTTGGATACAGGACTTCCTACACAACAGGCATCAGTGGGTTGTTGTCAATGGCACGCAGTCAGAAAAAAAAAGCCAATGTTTCGAGTGGGATTCCCCAGGGGAGTGTCTTAGGACCTATTTTGTTCGTCTTGTTGTATATTAACGATCTACCGAATCTCATTCAAAACTCTGTACACCTTTTTGCAGACAATACCAAGATCTTTGCACAAAGTGATGATGAAGGAGCTACGCATGTCTTACAGGAAGACCTAAACAGACTGCAAAGTTGGTCAAGACAATGGCTATTGAAGTTCCACCCTGAGAAATGCCATGTCCTGAAACTGGGGAACAAAGAAGTCAGATGCTGTGTACCACATGACTGAAGTAAACATCGATGGTGAAACATGTATCACAACCCTGTCTGAAAGTGAAGTTGAGAAGGACCTTGGGGTTTACATTGACAACAAACTAAATTTCAGAGAACATGTGGCCAAGGCAACTGCTAAAGCAAATATAGAGTTGTTGGTATCATCCATCGCTCTTTTGACTTCCTGACTGAAGATATTTTTCTACAACTGTACAAGTCTCTTGTACGACCAGTACTAGAGTACGGACATTCTGTCTGGCAACCCTACCACAAAACACTGTGCCAGGATGTAGAAGATGTTCAGCGCAGAGCGACTAAACTTTTAGCATCTGTTAAAGATAAAACATATCCTGAGCGTCTTTCTAATCTCGAACTTCCAAGCCTGGAGCACAGAAGAAAAAGGGGTGACATGATAGACTTGTACAAGTTTATACATGGCATCTACCGGAGTGATAGACCACGGTTCGAATATTTACCAACAGGGACAGCAGAGGACACTCTTTGAAACTATACAAAGAATCACAGACTGAACATCAGCGGAAACTACTTTTCTCTCGAGTGATTGATGTTTGGAATGGTCTTCCTGACTCCATAGTAACAGCCCCTACAGTTAATATCTTCAAATAACGGTTAGACACTCACTGGCAGGAACTTCCGACAAAATACAATCCAGAATGTTATCAACCTAGATAGTCTCAGTCAATGACTCTCTTCCTACCACGCATGCGGTGTTTTATCCTAATGTTATACCAGAATGGTGAACAGGCCTTTTAAGGCCTCTAACACCTACCAGTTCAAGTTCAAGTTCAAGTATGGACCATTTCCAGCCCTGTCTATTATCATTATATCCTACTGTGTGCCATGGACCACAGCCCTGTCTATTATCATTATAATCCTACTGTATGCTATGGACCACCATCCTGTCTATTATCATTATAATCCTATTGTGTGCCATGGACCACAGCCTTGTCTATTATCATTATAATCCTACTGTATGTCATGGCCCACAGCCCTGTCTATTATCATTATAATCCTACTGTGTGCTATGAACCATTTCCAGCCCGGTCTATTATCATTATAATCCTACTGTGTGCCCTGGACCATTTCCAGCCTTGTCTATTATCATTATAATCCTACTGTGTGCCCTGGACCATTTCCAGCCCTGTGTCTATTATCATTATATTCCTACTGTGTGCCCTGGACCATTCCAGCCTTGTCTATTATCATTATAATTCTACTGTGTGTCATGGACCACAGCCCTGTCTATTATCATTATAATCCTACTGAGTGCCATGGACCACAGCCCTGTCTATTATCATTAAAATCCTACTGAGAGCCATGGACCACAGCCCTGTCTATTATCATTATAATCCTACTGTGTGCCATGGACCACAGCCCTGTCTATTATCATTATAATCCTACTGAGTGCCATGGACCACAGCCCTGTCTATTATCATTATAATCCTACTGTGTGCCATTGACCTACCTGTGGGGCAGGCTGTGCAACTGACCAGTTCACCCACATGTTGCCTCTCCTGTATCAACATCCAGCCCACCGCCCTGCCTTCCTTCCATTGCCCTCCCATACTGCACCTCCTGCACGGTGGAGTCTCCATGGTCGTACATCATCATACATGTCCGCCCTCCCATCACCTGCCTCCCTGCAAAGTCCAAAGTGACCTGGTGACGCATACAGCTACGTCGTCATCTTCCAAAATAGCTGATGAAAAGCTTCACAATTTGCAAACCACAATAATTTCATGCTTTCTTTCTTTCTTTCTTTTTTTTTTTTTTTTTTTTTTTTTTTTTTTTTTTTTTTGTTTTTTTTTTGTTTTTGTTTTTTTTTTATTCTCCATCGTCCCCACCCCATCCCTAGCTTCACACCATTCCTCCCCCTTCCTTCTGTTTTATTTAGAGAGCACCTCCACACACACTGTGCCAACAGTAGTTATTGTTGACACCATTCCTCCCCTTCCTCCTTCTGTTTTATTTTACAGAGCAACTCCACACACACACTGTTCCTGTCAAAGTTGTAACTGGCCGACAGGAGTTATCGTTGACACCGTTCCTCCCCCTTCCTTCTGTTTTATTTAGAGAGCACCTCCACACACACTGTGTGTGCCAAAGTTCTAACTGGCCAACAGGAGTTATCGTTCCTAAGCACACGTGAGCATCAACCAAAGGGAAATTAGACAGGCCATTAGCTGGACTATTTTTTCATACCAAAAAAAAACAAACAAACAAAAACCAGTACTTCTTTTTTCCCCCCATAGTGTTATTGTATGACATGTCAGAAGTTGACATTCGCCTAACAGGATAGCAGAACAAAGCTGTTGTTGCCCGCTGTCGCATGTTAACTGCAGGGAGCCACAGTAAGAGCTGAGTGCCCAGTGAGGACCACAGATGGATGTGCAGCCCTAAGAAGGACTTGGCAAGCATGTCCATCACAGATGCTACCTTTACCGGACCCCCACACACCAGGCACAACAATTGGCAGGCTGGCAGAACCAGGTGAGGGTAGCTGACAGGTCTCAAACCCTTGGTGAGATTAGAGCTTGTCTACCTAAGCATGTGAAGGCGACTCGGAGGACGGCGCCGAATAATGGGGAGCCGGAATAGCTCAGTTGGTAGAGCGCCTGACTCGCAATCTGGTGATCCTGGGGTTGCGGGTTCGAACCTCCGCCGGGGCGTTTCGGTACAGGGGGATTTTTCCCTCGGAGTTAACATTGGTTCTGACTCCATTTCCCATACAGTCCTTCGAATGAGACTATAAACCGAGGTTCCGTGTGTGAACGCACGCATATCATCTTGCACACATGTAAAATCCCATCACCAACATTCGGAAGAGTAGGCCAGTTTGGCCGTTGGTATGGATGACACGTTACACATAGCATGCACCCTGAGTGAGAAATGAAAGAATGAAGGAAGTAAGGAAAATGAGTGATCGATATTGAACGATACTGACTGGATGACACGGGAAACGACTGAATGAAGCGCCAGCTGGCAGCTCTTCAGTCGGCACTACCCAGGTAGGCAGCCCGTTGTGTAAATGAGTGTTACATGTTTATAGTTGATTATTGTAAAGCGCTGTGAGCTCTAGTGAGAAAGGGCGCTCTATAAATGTACATTATATATATTATTATAAATCACAAACTGATTCAACGGGCAGAAAGGTGGCTCCCAGCAATGCATTGTAGAGTGCACAGAGCATGGTGAGACACAAAAGACATCATGGTTATCCGCTGCATCTGACTCCGTCTCCAGCCATCTTGACCCTGTCTTGCTGCTGGACTCAGATGGTTTTCAATGAGAGAGTGATATGAACGAACTGCACAACTCCTCCTCACTTTAAACAAGTCACTGCGAAAGTCACTTATATCATCATCATCATCATCATCATCATCATCATCCATCCCTATTCGCCTCATCCCTATTTCTTTCCCAAGTCCTGTGGCGATGGGCGAGTGTCGAAGAAGCAGGTGGGAGTACACTGGCAGCCTTAGCCTAAAACCTGCTCACAGGCGGCTTAGGCCATAGGGTCATTGTCCACTGAACTGGAACATCAGTTAAACTGGGCAGCCACCTGAGCATCTGAGCAGTCCTTCCTAGCATTGCACTGCTCACCTGCACAGCATGAGAGGAATGGGTGAGAAAAAGGTGTCTTAAACATTGTTTCTTCCCTTGCCAGCCTACCGCAGCTGGAGGGGACCCCACAACAGTGGTCGAAATTCAAAGAAGAAAAAGACAAGGATTATCCCTCTTACCTTTGGCGGATGGAATGTGCACACCTTCTGGATCGAGACATTGCAAACAGGCCTCAGAGGAGAACAGTTCTAACTGGAAAAAAAACTGAACTGGTATAACATCGACATCACAGCCTTGAGTGAGACCCGGCTTGTGCGACAGGGCAAACACTGTGAATGGGGCTGAGTCTGGTGTCAGCTTTGCAGTGAAGACAGCTCTTGCTAGCAAGCTAGCTGGGCCTCCAAAAGGAGGGCACAACAGGCAGATGACCATGAAAGTCCCCCTTTCATTTGGAAACAACACCACCTGACACTTCTCAGCAACCTACCCAGATGATGTGAAGGACAAATTCTACAAGGATCTTAACTCTATCATTGCTGCAGTTCCAAAAGCAGACAAGCTTACCATACCTGGTGATTTCAACTCTAGAGTCAGCTCTGACAGTCACTCCTGGGAAGGTGTCATCTGCAAACACGGAAAAGGCCACTACAACAGCAACAGTCTCCTGTTATACTGCTGAAGAGATCGTGGGACCAGCAACCAAGAAACACAAGGACTGGTTTCATGAGAAGTGCAATGACACACAGCAGCTACTGGATGAGAAACATCTTCTGCACACAGCTTACCTCAGTGACACCAACTCCACCTCCAAGAAAGATGCATTCAACAACATATGCAAAACAGTTCAATCGGTACTAGACAAAAAGAGATTCAATCGGTACTAGACAAAAGATGCAAGAGACATGGCTGAACAACAAAGACGAGACTGATATACCCAAGGATATGCTTTTAAGCATGATATACAGAATTTTTATGATGCCTTGAAATAAATTAATGACCTACATCATCAGGATCATCCCCTCAGTTCAGCACTGATGGAAACACATTAATCACTGACAAGGAAAAGATCTTGGAATGCTGGGCAGAACATTTCAACAGTGTACTAAACCATCCATCATCTATCAATGACAAAGCAATCGACCGGCTCCCAGAATTGCCAACCAACAGAGAAATGGATGAACCACCAACCCTCTTGGAGACCAGAAAGCAATGTGTTTGCTGTCCAGTGGCAAAGCTCCAGGCTCAGACTCCATACCAGCTTACGTCTACAAAGAAGCTGGCACAGCTCTGAATGAAAAGCTTCATTTGTTTCTCTCCTGATGTGGCAACAGGAGACCATCCCTCAGGAGTTCAAAGATGCATCTATGTTCCATTCCTACAAACACAAAGGGACCATCAGGCTTGTGACAACCACCAAGGCATATCCCTCCTTTCTACAGCAGGCAAGATACTTGCCAGGATTTGGCTGAACCGCCTTATAACACACCTTGAACAAGAACTTTTTACTGGAGAACCAGTGCAGCTTCAGAAAAGACAGAGGAACCATTGTTATGGTATTTGCTGCTAGACAGTTAAAAAAAATGTCAGGAACAAAATGCTGACGTGTTCTCCACCTATGTCGACCTGACCAAGGCCTTCAATACTGTCAATACACAGGGCCTCTGGAAGATCATGGCCAAATGTGGATGCCCACCGAAACTCATCTCCATGGTGCGGCAATTCTACGACGGCATGCAAGCCCAATGCCCAGGACAATGGAGAGACATCTAGCCCATTCCCTGTCAAAAATGGTGTAAAAGCAAGGCTGTGTTTTGGCACCCACTCTGTTCAGCATCATGTTCTCTGCAGTGCTGTTTGACGCCTTCAGAGAAGGAGACGTAGACACCAACATCAGATTCAGAAGAGATGGAAAGCTGTTTGACCTCAAAAGCTTCAGCCAAATTTAAGGTTATGACAGACATCATCAGGGACTTTCCGTTTGCTGATGACTGCGCTCTCAATGCTGGCCCAGAAACCGACATGCAATCCAGCATCAAAAATTTCTCCGTACCATGCGCCAGCTTCTATCTAACCATAAATACACAAAAGACAAGTTCTGCATCAGCCTACACCAGGCAGACCCTACCATGAACCTAACATCGCAGTTAATGGTGTGAGACTTGTTGCAATGAGTAAATTCACCAACCCTGACAGCACCCTGTCCCAGAATGTCACCATCAACGATGAAGCGAGCATCAGAATTGCACAAGCAAGTGTAACCTTTGGCAGACACACACCAATGTTTGGAATAGAAGAGACATCAGTCTCGAGACCAAGCTGAAGGTTTACAGAGCAGTTTGTCTCCCCCACATTCCTCTATGCATGTAAACCGTGGAGAGTGTACCAATGGCATACCAATAAGATGAATCACTTCCACATAAGCTGCCTCAGAAGATTGTTAAACACAAGATGGCAGGCAGGACAAAATCCCAGACACAGAGGTGCTCAACCAAGCAGGCCTGCTGAGCGTACACACCATCCAGATGCTGTCTCAGTTTCCCTGGGTAGGTCATGTAACTCGCATGCCAGACCACCAGCTACCAAGAAACTCTTCTACAGTGAGCTGAAAAAAAGGAAAGCGTTCCCATGGAAGTCAGAAGAACACATATCAAAAACACTCTTAAAACATCCTTGAAAGCGTTTAACATCAATCCTGACACATGGGAACAAACTGCTATGGATCAAGCGCCACTCTGTCCACAAGTTGCCAATGTATGTGAAGAAAGGAGGACAGCTGCAGAGCAACAAAACAGACAGGCAAAGAAAGCCTGCAGCAGCAACCAAAGGCTGGCCACATTACCTGTCTAAGCTGTCACAGCACATTCCCAGCATACATCGGCTTGATAAGCTACCTGCATATCCACAAATCACCTCACTTCACCACACACACACACACACACACACACACACACACTTCACCCCTAGATGACCGACAAACAACAGAGCAGAACAAAGACAATTTTCATTTGGAGAAGAACTCAAACTTGTGATGGGTGAAAGGACCATTGAATATGTCTACATGACGAAAGGAACATTTATGAAAAAAAAAATCTTACCATTCCCCGGCAATATCCCAATAGTCAGAAGAAGTATTCCAAGACAAATGCATGTTTCTGACACACTTTTTTCAACTGCAAATGTTTGTAAGAAGCACCCGTAAAAAATTTGTTTGAGTTCATCCACAGATGGAGTGCTTTGTTCTCTGTGCATGTCTGTCTGTTGATTTCATGGCTAAGTTTCCATGCTTAGATGATGACAAGTGTATTTTCAGTACTTCTCAATTCAAGCAGGGTATGTGCAAGCTACAAATTTTGCAACAAAACTCAAGAGCCAAATTAATCGCACTACACTTTTTTTAGTTTTAAAGTGAGATGACTGCAGACAGAAACTGAAACAAAAGAAAAAATGCTGTACTGCCAGACAAAGGACGAACAAATCACAGAAACAACACCAGACATTTTACTTCTTTGGTCTTCTTCAGGCAGTACAAACAATATTTTAGACAATGAAAACAAAGGATGAACAGATGTGGGATGGCCACAGACAGACAGGCACATATCTCCTCAAACTGGGGACAAAATGGATGTGGAATGGCCAGAGAGAGGCACATATTTCCTCAAACTGGGGACAAAATGGATGTGGAATGGTCACAGACAGACACATATCTCCTCAAACATATCTCCTTAAATCAAAGTGGTATCAAAACTATATATCACATAATTTAGAACAACTAATCGATAGACCAACACGCATAACTGAAAATTCCGCTACTATATATAGATCATATTTACACAAATGCAAAACAATCCATTACCGAACTTTATTCCCCTCCCAATGGCTGCAGTGATCACAACCCAATCTGCCTTACTTGGTTCAAAAACCGTGTAAAAATTCTGCCTTACTTGGTTCAAAAACCGTGTAAAAATTCCAAAAGTAGGTCATAAAGTTATTTACTACAGGAGCTTTAGAAACTTTAAAGAAGACGATTTCCTTATTGACCTTTCTGAAGCACAATTTGACGTCATCTATCAAATCAGAGATC
>JADBJO010012876.1:10000-35062 GCA_016801955.1 Conus betulinus | reverse complement strand
CTGGCCACAGTGATCATGGTGTTAAGGTATGTGACTTCTGTGTTTTTGTGTATCTATTTATTTTTGGTCTAGACAGAGACGGTCGTAGTTGAAAGTTAGGGTTCCTGGGAATGTCTGTTATAACTAGTAGTCAAAATAAATACATGTGTAAATTCTAAGAGCCTGTTTATTGAAAGGATGTTATATATATTCTGCCTCGTCCTATCCTCGGTTTGGTATGTTTCTGAACATGAACCCACACTTGCTCACTTTCAGCCTCGAATCTCTGACTGAATCTCTCTCTCTCTCTCTCTCTCTCTCTCTCTCTCTCTCTCTCTCTCGATCGATCTCTCTCTCTCGATCGATAACGGTACATCGGAATCTTAGTCATTAATCAGTTGCAGTGTCGATCTATTAACATCGCACAATTACTTGATTAGATCCCCAACATCCCCAAATCTTCTGGTAACATCCCCTAATACATCAGAGCACAATACCTTCTGTATAATAGTTTTACGGACCCACACTCAGCAAAAACAGTTCGTGCGATAGTTGGTGGAGATGCGAGTCGATCCTCCTCACCTCACTCTGCAGCCAAGCGTGTTGCCACTACCTATACTCTCCCTTGGTATATGAGCTCATCAGGCCGCAGAGTTGTATCAGAACCTACTCTGTTTAGTAGGTGCATCGGCATGGATGAAGAATTGTCATGGATGAATAATTATCTAAAACTGGTGGTTGAAAAAAAAAAAAAAAAAAAAAAAAAGAAAGTAAAGAATTGCTCTAGAGCGGTATTATAGCAGAATTCACAAATGGACCTGCTAGTCAGGCTTTTCAGTTGCACATCGCCGGTGATTCCCTTACCACGCAGTGGGCCGCACGCGTGCGAATATGTTGTACCCGTTAACTCCTACTCCCCAACGTGCGGCCACTAGGCCCTTAACCGGTGAAAGGTCCAGTGGTGTTGTTTTCGGTTCACTGACCCTACACACGCTCTGCCAGTTAAGGCGATCTCGGTCCTTTAGGGCCGTGGGCCTGGTGTGTGTAGTACAAACAGGATGGACTAGGTTACCTACTTCCCAGTTTGTAACCAGTCTATCATGCACTCCTGCTCAAATAACTGTTTGAAAGTAAGTGATAATCACTGTTACAACCGTTCATCTAAAAGCTATAAACAATCACTTGTAACGCTTTACGTGATGCCACTTGTTCGTTTTCCTTCCTCACTTTCATTACATGCCCCTCAGTTTATGGTGCGTCGTTGTCGTAAAACCGAAGTATTTGTCCCGTTCTCATTTGCTAGGCACGTTCTACAGTATGTCCTTATTGCCAGTGCAGTTACTATGTCCGTCACGTTCTTACTTTGAGTACAATATATCATTTTTTGTACTTGCTATGTGCCTCTAATGAGTGTTCAAACTGGCTTAAATACTTTGTGTTGAATCCTGTGAAAATAAGCTGAGCCTGATGTGTACAATCCAAGTAGTTTATTCATGCAGTGATTCGTGTAGTTGAGGGACATCTGTTGAAAAAAAACAAAAAAAAAAAGTCTCTCCTGTTAAACTTTGTTACATTCAGCTTTGCGTTGACTCAGTTCTCTAAAAATTCCTTCAAGTAACCAAGATATAACTTCAAACATACTTACAGAGAACAACGATAATTCGCACACTTTTCAGAAAACAACGGATAGTAAAACATGTTGCTTGACAAGTTGATCAGATGTTAAGCGTTTCAAATCGTTCGTTTAAATACTATAAATAAAAGCAGTCATCAACGTGACTTGTTGGCTTACAAAATACATTGATGTGTTTTGCTTGTTTTGCATTTTCAATAACGGTTTAACACTTATTTACTCCAAATACGTTTGTACAAATAGCATAGTTAATTGCCAAAACAGGAATTAATTTTGCTCAGTGACGCACGTCACATTTTGTCGTTTAAATGACGTCAATATTCTTGTTAACAGGAAAAAGGCAGCTCTGCTCCAGCCCCAGCAAGCGACTAGCCTCCAGCTGCCAGACGACCGACCGCTCCGAATTAAGTTGAACATCATGTCCGCAGTTAAAAAAAAAAAAAAAAAAAAGTTTGGTATGCTTAGCGCCATTTTTCATCACGTCTCATTTTCGTTTTATGCTTCGAAGTGTCTGACACTGTCAACCTATAATACGAAACGTCATTTGAATGAAAGCACCCAGTTGGTACCTGTGAAGCGTTCCGATGTGTGTATTGTCATTTGTTGTTAATCTGTCAGCCAAGTGTTCCCTTCCCACCTCCCGCCACTAACTGCTCAGTGGACTGGAATCTACGTGATCCCCACTCTCACCCTCTCCCACCCGCTCCAATTGGTTAGCAAGACTGGCCAATAGGATTTCGATGACCGGAGACCGACATTGATCACACGATGTGTACAGTTGGTTAGGGGGTCTGACCATGCATGTGTACAAATTGATAGCGTCCCGTCAGCTGCTGGTTTGTGCTGTGTGATTATTGTTCTTTCTCCCTCTTTGTCACCTTGTTATAAGTCTTGCATCAGCCTATCGATCAGACACAGTTTCTCTTCTGATTGAATGGCGCTTATGCTGCTTCCCCATGTCACTACCCACACCCCACCCCAAGCCCCATTCGGGTCCGGTTTTATTGGCGTAACACTATTGGAACAATTGTGTAGACTGAGAACGGGTGTCGACCGTGTCGAAGTTCATCGCCTGACTGACCTATACCCTACACATTTTTTCCCGTGTCACTGACATGTCAGATCGTCTTGTCGCGTCTTGTTTGTCTGATTCATCTCGTCTGCAATATCCACGTTCAGTGATAAAATGATGCTTCAGTTCTAAACTTACCACGTTATATTACCAGTTTACTCACTGCTCATGTGTAAACAGATACGCTTATTACTCTACTTCAGCTGCTAATTAGGCTATACTACTGCTTTACAATTCAAACGCCCACGTGTCTCTGTTCGTTTCTTGTCATTACTCATGGTCCACCTCCCTTTTCTTTGATCCACGATCGGTTTATTATGGCACACTACTGGGCGCTGACAACCATTGTACATAATCCTACTTCTCCGCCCACTATTACTCCTAACGGCACATTACGCCTCGTTGGCTTCACAAACCTACTACTGCCATGGCTGCTACTACTACTTCTACTACTATACGGCACAAATGCCGCATGCCCAAGTGCTACAGTCCAGAATCTTGCCTGCCTCTGTATATATTGTTCTATTACTCAGCATTGTATATGAGAGCTATGCGCTAGCGACTCTCCTGCTGGTAATATATCTCCTTTGTGCCAGTTGATTGCAAACTTTGAGACTGCGTACTATAATTTCATTACTCAGCATTGTATATGAGAGTTATGCGCTAGCGACTCTCCTGCTGGTAATACATTAGGCCCATTGTCAACGTTCAGATGATTTCATTTGTGCCGATCACTACCAAATCCACCCCCACCCCCCCCCCCCCCCCCCCCCCCGCCCAATTCGTCAAGGACCATTAATCGTAACATTTGTCGAGTACTTTTGTTTCATTCAGTGTTTCGTTTATGTTGGATATTAACTCGTATACTGGGTGTTTCAGGAACTGCTGCTGAATCAAAGGACAATTTTTCCATCTATCTCTGCGGCTTACATTTGTTTCAGAGCGACTGCGCGTTCGTCTTTACGCGCACATACTTTTCGATGTCGGAATGAAGCGACTTCTCACATTTGCACAGACCCACTCACAATTTTTTTCCATACATTTATTTATTTATTTTTTTTTTTTCTCGGATTATGCGTTAAATTAATGCAGGTGCACACACATGAAACGGTTTTGTAAAATGTATCCATGCAAATATTGTTGGAGCTGCTTTCGGTTTCTGTTTGCTCCACATCACATCGTTTATTAGCGTCACATTACACATCAGGTCTCATTCTGTGTACACAGCGCAAGCGACCATCCTTATGAATATACGCATTCATCGTGTTTGTGTCGTGTCAAGGATCCTTATATTTCGTTGACGTAACGACGTGTCTGCATGTTTATGTGTCATCCATTTTTCATTCATCTGATCATGCATGAGTTTTTTCTGTCACCACAAACCATATTCATCTCACTGTCCACGGCCATGGTCATCATCTTCATGTTCATCATTGTTCATCTTCATTGGTCACTGCAGGTGTTGTCTAACATATTCACTTTTTTTTTTTTTTGGTTGCTAAGCAAGTTACTGCTTTGTTCTGTCCGGCTATTAGCCATGTTCCAATTCATCAACGATGCTGCCGTTTGTATACACACATGTGAACACATTGTCCCAGTGACAGAAATGAATATTTATTCAAAGAATAGTTTTGTCATACACAGTCTATGATTGTTTCGAAGGCCACTTTCAGTTTGTTTTTGGTAAACGGAATGTCACAGTTTTATAAAAGACATAACCTTAAATAATCACTATGCTCTGCCGTGTATAACCTACTCTATAATGAAGATTTGTATTCCTGTTGTAATCAAGCAGAAGTCCATATCCCGAGACCATAATCTACCCTTGCTTTAACTTGTTGGCAGTATATGGTTGAGATATGTACGGGTTTGCAAGCCAAATAGTCCTCTGTTTGTGCCATTAGAAACGCCACTTAAATACTTCACTTTATATATTTTGTTTTCACACACTCCGTGTGTACGGTTCTTGAAGATGCTGACTGATTTATCTGTGTTCGTTTAGTTATGTCTAGGTGTCATTATGAATTATTTCTAGCCTTAAATGCAATCCTCTTTGATAATATGTTTATTACACCTTTCCCTCACAATCAATAAGTGGCATTTCTGTTGAGACCTTTTTATAATCTTAAAGTAATTTCGGGCTCCAGTGTGACCTCTTCCAGTTCAGAAACCAAAGCAGTGCCTCACGCATTCCTTGCAATCTGATACACGTCTCACAATTCATGGAAAGTGTTCGTGAATTTTCCCTTGCATTCCTTCTTGATTGTGTGTCACTGTTGATTTTCTATTCTGTTGTGTTTGGCATCGTCTCTTTTCCGGGTCCGACTCATTGATTTTTGTTTTGTTTTGTTACTGTTCATTGGTATCAATCGCCGACGATGTGTATTCTTCGTTCTTTTTCATTACATTATATTGGGTCGTACGTATGCCACATTATTTTGCCTTTGCTGGAATGATTTGCATTTGTCGTGAATGATGATGTGTTTTAAACTCCCTTCATCACTGATGCTTACTATGCCCCTCTCAGTACTGGGATCTTTTTCTTTGTGCCTTTTATTTCAGGGCTTACTTATCACTAGTTCTTTGTCTTATTGTGAATGTGGTATGACGTGTTCTGTTTTTTTGTTGTTTTTTTTTACCGAAGGTTGCATATTTTTGCCTTTCTCTTACATTTTGCAGTGTTGAGAGTGAGCTACATGTTGGAATTCATGTCCCTTTGCCTTGCATGTTTGCAACTTTGACATTATTTGACGATCTTGTAGCTCATTCCATTATGAATGTACGCTGGCTACATGTACTGAACAACGGATGGCATGCAACTGCAGTTTATAGTTCTCTATCTCTCCATTTGGTTAGCCCCCCCCCCCCATTCCTATGAGATAATGCATTGCACATACATCAGCTAAATAGCATACCTGCTATATCACAATATCCGTTGTCTACGTCATATTGCCCAGCTGTGGGTACGTGATCATCGTTTCTGACCAAAGTGGTTGGCTATCATCTTATACCTCCCGTGTTGAGCACCAGCAAGCATCACGCCAGACTGTGTGCAAAGTGATCACCCTCCCCGCTGTGGGCAGTCTCCCCACAACGTGATTCCAGGCCATCATGCCTTATGTGGCAGCATTCGCCATCTGACCCTCACCGATGGACAGGCCGTCACTTCACTGTGAGGACGACGTGTGGTGACATTATAACACCATCTGACCCTCATTGATGGACAGGCCGTCACTTCACTGTGAGGACGACGTCTGGTGACATCATAACACCATCTGACCCTCACCGATGGACAGGCCATCACTTCACTGCGCGGACGACATGTGGTGACTTCATAACGCGCCGCACGTTCTTCCATCCACGACTGACTTCCGCACCACAATGTACGATCGACATATCTGCTTACAGAGTGACTATGAGCTATGGTTGCTCACAATTTTAAACCATTACTCTCAACGCTGCACGTAAAGTTACACTAAATGGCGTGTGAACTGTTCTAGAAACTGTACCTAATCTGCAACAAAATGTCGATCACACTGTGACTCAATGCTGTGCTGTGACACTTTCCCCATATGTGACATGACTCTTGTTTTCTAAGTGACAAATGAAACGCAGTGACAATTACTGCTTATCCTCCCAGAGAAAAATGGACTCATGTGCGTTTGACAAATTGTAATGCTGGCTAAAGCTATGTGCAATGCTGTCTCTATGCAGATTTCAAATAGTTTTATGCATGACTTCAGGCGTCTAACATTCCCTAACCCCAAAACATCCCGATCGTATGCCATTCCTGTACTGAAATATGAAGTCACAACCTTATTTTATAAATAGTCCAGCCCTTCCCTTCTCATCTCCAATTATTGCAAAAATGAGGACATTTTTAAGAGAAGAGGGAGCAATTATCACAGAGTGATATACAAATGAGCCACACACACACACACACACACACACACACACACACACACACACACACACACAGCCTGAGAGACATTCTGAGCCTCTCCAGTGCCATCCCCTCCTCCCCGAGCAGTTACATCCGGTCATTTTAGCTACCCAGGATGGACCGAGCCATTGATTGCCTTGATCTATAGCGTGACGCCTGAGAGACACTCTAAGCCCCCCCCCCCCCCCCCCCCTTCCCCGAGCGATACATCCAGTCATTATCTACCCGAATGCATTGACATGCTAGGTCCCCTCTCCTGCTGCCCCCCCCCCCCCCCCCCCCCCCCCCCTTCACATTGCCACGCACCTCCCCCTTCCCCCCATCCCTGAGCAGTGGGTCAGTAATGAAAACCAGACCTCGATCATGTCCAGTGCCTGACGTACTCTGACAGTGTCAAAGACGTACATGCTTCACAGTTATTCAATTCCGACTCGAGCAAAAGCTATATAAACTAAAGATATCAACTTCCTAAAACTCCCCTCCCTGGCATCCTCTAGGTGAGTCAAGGTGTTGCTGGGCCTCTCGGCCTTCGGGCCTGGCCACAGTGATCATGGTGTTAAGGTATGTGACTTCTGTGTTTTTGTGTATCTATTTATTTTTGGTCTAGACAGAGACGGGTCGTAGTTTGAAAGTTAGGGTTCCTGGGAATGTCTGTTATAACTAGTAGTCAAAATAAATACATGTGTAACTTCTAAGAGCCTGTTTATTGAAAGGATGTCATATTATATTCTGCCTCGTCCTATCCTCGGTTTGGTATGTTTCTGAACATGAACCCACACTTTCTCACTTTCAGCCTCGAATCTCTGACTGAATCTCTCTCTCTCTCTCTCTCTCTCTCTCTCTCTCTCTCTCTCTCTCTCTCTCTCTCTCTCTCTCTCTCTCTCTCTCTCTAACGGTACATCGGAATCTTAGTCATTAGTCAGTTCCAGTGTCGATCTATTAACATCCCACAATCACTTGAGTAGATCCCCAACATCCCCAAATCTTCTAGTAGCATCCCCTAATACATCAGAGCACAATACCTTCTGTATAATAGTTCTACGACCCACACACACAGCAAAAACAGTTCGTGCGATAGATCCATTTCAAACTGCTGTTTCACCTGTGTCAGGATGGGGAAGGATCCATTTCAAACTGCTGCTTCACCTGTGTCAGGATGGGGAAGGATCTATTTCAAACTGCTGTTTCACCTGTGTCAGGATGGGGAAGGATCCATTTCAAACTGCTGTTTCACCTGTGTCAGGATGGGGAAGGATCCATTTCCGTGGCCCACACAGAAGTCCTAGGAATCTGCCCTCCAAAGGAAGTTCTCTTCAGCTTGTCTGCCGCTTTGTGTCTGCTGTGCTTTCCCTGAGGCTGTTTGATGCTTGGCTCCGTTATCTGCTCTTTTCTCTCTGTGTGTCAACACCTCTCCTCTCTCTCTCTCTCTCTCTCTCTCTCTCTCTCTCTCTCTCTCTCTCTCTCTCTCTCTCTCTCTCTCTCTCTCTCTCTCTCTCGCTCGTTGACTTTACGTCTCATCTTTTTGAGAAATAAGTGAAAAGTTTCCTTCCAGCTTCCCTACACGAGTGTATGCCTACGTGACTGCAGATATATGTACATGCATATATATATATATATATATATATATATATATATATATATATATATATATATATATATATATGTATGTATGTATGTATGTGTGTGTGTGTGTGTGTGTGTGTGTGTGTGTGTGTGTGTGTTCTTTGTGACACCTTTTTGTCTTGAAGGGCAAAGCCTCAACCTTTAACGGAGGCTGCTTCTGAATTGTCACGTGTTTCTGCCATTCTCTGGGCCGTCTGTGAACCAACGTTTTCTTCGTATGCACGAGCAAGACGAAGACAAACTGTTCCTGGCAGAGCTGTTACTGGCTTTAAAGGATCGAGAGAAGGCCAAATGATATGAGAAGGTATATATATATATATATATATATATATATATATATATATATATAAAAACCCACTTCCAAGCTTCAGCTAACATCCCCGAGGAAGCCTGTCAATAAGGTTGTTGTCAGAATGACCTTTCTTTTTGCCTGGTAACAGTCCGGGTACATTGTGAACTGAGTCATGGTTTGGGTCTGGACATTGAGAGTGTAAAATGGAGAACACAGAGAGAGAGAGAGAGAGAGAGAGAGAGAGAGAGAGAGAGAGAGAGAGAGAGAGAGAGAGAGAGAGAGAGAGAGAGAGACAGACAGACAGAGAGAGAGAGAGAGAGAGAGGGAGGGAGAGAGAGAGGAGAGGAGGGAGAGGTAGGAGAGAGAGGGAGAGATAGACCGAGAGGCAGACACAGACAGATTGAGGAGGAACTGATTTAAATGGAGAGAGAGAGAGAGAGAGAGAGAGAGAGAGAGAGAGGGGGGGGGGGGGAGACAGACATACAGATACAGAGAGACAAACAGACCAGCAGAGAGAGACACACACACACACACAGACAGACAGGCAGAGAGAGAGAGAGAATACAGACAGAGAGACAAACAAGAGAATACAGACAGAGAGACAAACAGACCAGCAGAGAGAGACACACACACACACACACACACAGACAGGCAGAGAGAGAGAGAGAGAGAGAGAGAGAGAGAGAGAGAGAGAGAGAGAGACTGAGAGAGAGAGACAGGGAGGGAGGGAGGAGGGGGAAGGGGGGGGAGGGAGAGCGCACTAAAACTCCCAATTCCAAGTTGCCTGTTGACAGGACGCATGATGTTCAGAGCCACACTTGCGCTCAGGAGTGACAAGTTTCATTGTTGTTTTTAAATTTGTTTTGTTTTGTTTTTGTCTGTGGGTCTTGAGACTTGGATGACAGAGAAAGGAAGAAACAAAAACATTGTTGCTGGACAATTTAGTCCAGTCAAAATGGCCAAATAATAACTCAGAGCCTTGCTGGCTTCCTGATACCGTTTCCAACTGCTGCTTGACCTGTCGGAAGGCAGAATGATCCATTACCGTGACTGAAAATACAAGTCATAGGAAACTTCCTCAGAAAGAAATCCAGCATTCTGTTCATTGCGATTCTTGTTCTCTTTTTGTGGCTGTATAAGCTTTGCTGAATGACCTGCATCTTGTCTCGTCCATGTGCGCGCGCGCGCGTTCGTGTGTGTGTGTGTGTGTGTGTGTGTGTGTGTGTGTGTGTGTGCGTGCGTGCGTGCGTGCGTGCGTGTGTGTGTGTGTGTGTGTGTGTGTGTGTGTGTGTGTGTGTGTGTGTGTGTGTGTGTGTGTGTGTGAACACTCGTAAATGCATAGGTGAGTGTATGCAGTTTGCAGATGTGCAAGAATGTGTGTGTGTGTGTGTGTGTGTGTGTGTGTGTGTGTGTGTGTGTGTGTGTGTGTGTGTGTGTGTGTGTGAACACTCGCAAATATGCATATGTGAGTGTATGCAGTTTGCAGATGTGCAAGAATGTGTATGTAGGCGTGCATGTGATTGCCAAATCTCTCCCACGCACACGCGTATGAGGGATAGAGGAGAGCACACCTCTTCTGGTAAATGCCAGGCCAACACTGCCTTCATTCCCAATCACTAACTCAGCGCCTCACAACCCATAATGATCTGACTGTTTCCAAAAAGAAAAAGCAAGGAAAGAAAGAAAGAAAGAAAGAAAGAAAGAAGACACTGCTCTCCATGGCCTAAGAAAGAAAGTCACTGCCCTTCATGGCCTGTCTCACGTTCGCTGGGCCTCTTCCATCGGTTCTCAGTGTATCATGGGCAAGGTATGATAGTTCCCAAATGACCTGGGGTAAAGTGCTCCTTCCCGTCTCTTCTTACCACGCTCTCCTTTGGAGAGAGAGAGAGAGAGAGAGAGAGAGAGAGAGAGAGAGAGAGAGAGAGAGAGAGAGAGAGAGAGAGAGAGAGAGAGAGAGAGAATAGGGAATGACAGGAAGGAGTTGGAAGTTAATGAGGAGAAATGTTGTTCTGTTTTCAAGGGGATGGGGGGAAATGGGGGAAATGGGGGGGGGGGGGGGGGGGGGACAAGGTAGGGGACAGGAGGGAACGGGAGGGGAAAGGGCACACCAGACCTGTCAGTATATCTCTCTGACCACTTTTACTGATAATCCAGCTTTGCTGCTAAGAACCAGGCCAAGCTCAACATTCACAGATCCTAAACGACGTATTGGGGGCGGGTAGACAGATCTTATGTTGCTCACAGGACTTTATAGAAATCACGCTTGCAGCAGAAAGGAAGGCATCGTGAATTATTCCCTGAGGTTGTCGTTATGGCAACAGCTGGATTTTCATGTTCGGACTTTTTTTAACTGGTAGTGAAGGGAAAGCAATGCTTAAAACTAGATCAGACACAATAGCAGGATGGGAACTAGTCAAATGTATCTCAATCGTGGCACTTTCCTGCTATCCAATCCCACTCAATAATGCAAGTTGTGTGTGTGTGTGTGTATGTGTGTGTGTGTGTGTGTGTGTGTGTGTGTGTGTGTGTGTGTGTGTGTGTGTGTGTGTGTGTGTGTGTGTTTTGTTATACTGTAACCAATGTACTTCAAAAACACAACGATACGCTTCACATATCACAATGAAAATGAAACCACAGAATAATGTGGACGCAATCCTGTCTGTGACTGTGCACAATATATCATTTATGTCATCTGAAAAAATATAAATTTTCTGCAAATCATCAATGTTGTTCATAGGAACATTTGGATAGGGCTGTACAAACTTGTCTTAACATTACATCCATTTGGAAGCCTTGTATCTAATGTCCTTATCCATTTCTCTTCAGTAATGAGTCTGAAGCTTTTGCTTCCACCGTAAGCTTTTGCATAAGACTGGTGCTCTATATAATGTTCGAAAATGATTGATACCTCTGCTAATTAGTTCAGCTCGTCACATATTGTATATATGAGAACACTTCATATCATTTTCGCGCTTCTCCCTGAACGCTGTATGCACATTCACTTAATGTGTCATGGTATTGATAATATGAAATGTGTTTGAGGTGAAAAACAGAACCTTCTTTGTAAGGAACAAAAAATTGTTGTTGTAAATTTGTAAATAGAAACCAGATGCGTTTGACCAGCGGTAAGGGCCCAGACTCTAAGTGAACACTGTGTATTACAAAGTATCAGATAGTACAAGCATAAGCCTTCATGAAAGATTGAAGAAAAAACAAGATGCAAAGCATATAAACGTACTCCCAGTATATCCTGAATACGTGTGATATATTCCATGAAGAGAAAAAATCCGTCTTCGGCTGGTCTAACTGTTAGTAATGGCTATTCTGGTAAACATCGGCCATCATCTGTGACCTATAATGAACATACTTACAATTTTTCAGAAAGATCGGCCAAGAACTTTCTGAGATTTTCCATCATGAAGAAAACCATTATGGGCTGTTAGCAACGGCCATAACGGTAAACTGGACATCAAGCATCATCCGTGACCCATAATGAACATACCTAAAATTTTCAGAAATATCGGCCACGTACTTTCTGAGATATTCCATGAAGAAGGAGAACCGTTATGGGCCGTTATAACCGTTAGTAATAGCTATAACGGTAAAATAAAACATCAGGCATCATTCGTGACCCATAATACCTACAAATTTTCAGAAAAACCGGCAAGTACTTTCTGAGATATTCCATTGAAAAAGAAAAACCGTTATGGGTTGTTATAGCCGTTAGTAACGGCCATGACGGTAAAAAAAAGAAGTCGGGCATGATCCGTGACCCATAATGAACGTACCTGCTAATCTTCACAAAGTTCGGCCAAGTACTTTCTGAGACATTTCATAAAAAAGAAAAAACACACTTATGGGCCATTACATCAGTCAGCAACAGCTATAACGCTAAACTAAAACGTCGGCATCATCCGTCGCCTCTAAAGAACATACCTACAAATTTTCAGAAAGATCGGCCAACTACTTTCTGAGATATTCCATAAAGAAGAAAAACCGTAATGGGCCGTTATAGCCGTTAGTAACGGGAAGGGCCGAAGAGACGAAAGCACAGGACGGGTGATGGCGGATATCCACATTTTTGTATAGGCGTGGAAGGAGGGTGTGTGTGTGTGTCACCGGGAAGGGGCGCAAAAATTTTTCAAAAAAGCGTGTGTGTGTGTGCGTGTGTGTGTGTGTGTGTGTGTGTGTGTGTGTGTGTGTGTGTGTGTGTGTGTGTGTGTGTGTGTGTGTGTGTGCACGCGCGCGTGCGTGCATGTGTGAGCCACATGAATTCTTGAAAAGACGGACGGAATAAGGCTTTGTCTTATTTTTCAATTTTAGGAGAAATAATTATTATTGCTGTATGACACACCTGTGTATGGCTCCTCACGGTCTGCTGGGCACTAAACAACAGGAATGCAGTTTCAGGTGAAGAAGAGCTAGGTGACGGTTTGGTGGGCTCTAAACAATAGGAATGCAGTTTCAGGTGAAGAAGAGAGCCAGGTGACGGTTTGGTGGGCTCTAAACAATAGGAATGCAGTTCAGGGAACAGCTAATTGACGTTTTGGTGACTGTTTATAATCATAGAGTGGTTATAACCATAACGAGATTCATGGAAGTTGGATGAGAACGAGTTGGATGTATGAGACAAGCATCAATATATTTTTCATTGAACACATCGCCGACACACTGATTGAAATACATTTGATGTACAAAAGTTGCACGGCAGTTTAATGGTGCCCTAAACCAGTTCATGATCAACACTAAGTCGCATTGTCCTGAATGGCTACAGGCGATTCTTAAAGTAGTGGCCTGTTTTTTCGTGGCCTTTAATAAAAATGTCTTCAGACACACTGGTAACAGCCACAATGATACATGAGACATTCATTTTTCATGCTTTTCTGGTGGAGACTCGTGCCCAAATGTGTGACAAGGGCAGACTTGAAACAGACTTCTAAATAGACCGTAAATGCAATAAATCGACAGACACGGTGACCAAAAATCCATTTGGCCGTTAAGTAGATGTCCAAACCGGTTTACTCTCCAGTTCTGTGCAGATTGGTCCAGGCTTACAGGACAAAGTTTATTCGATGAACAGATCGACGGACATATTGATGAAAAAGCGTTTGATGCGTTCATTCTCTATGGCTGAATCACGCATGCCTCAGTTCATACTATATTAGGGACACTTTGATCCTTAAAATGGCAATGGTTCGGGGGGGGGGGGGGGGGGGGGGGGGGGGGGGGGGGGGGTCAGTTATCATTAGTTTTGACAGTCAATACTTTATCAGACCACTCACTTTTCTCTTCAACGGAGGGAAAGGGGAGAGGAAAGAAAGGAAAAGAGGAGAAAGGTAAAATCGACACAGTTCAAAATATGAAGAAGGAAACTTATGTTTATTCCCCTTTTGTGGTAAAAAGTTACACCATATAGCCACTATAATGACAAGAAGGATACTGACTTCTTTTATGCCTCTTTAGATGAAGGTTACAGATTTTAGCTGCAAGAATATGAGAGAGAGAGAGAGAGAGAGAGAGAGAGAGAGAGAGAGAGAGAGAGAGAGAGAGAGAGAGAGAGAGAGAGAGACTATCCTTTCTCTTCTCCCTGTATGATGATATCACTATTCTCTCTGTCGTCCTTGTTTGATGATATCAGTATTCTCTCTGTCCTCTCCTATATGATGATATCAGTATTCTCTCTGTCCTCTCCTATATGTGATGATATCACTATTGTCTCTGTCCTCTCCTATATGATCATATCTATTCTCTCTGTCCTCTCTATATGATGATATCACTATTGTCTCTGTCCTCTCCTATATGATGATATCACTATTCTCTCTGTCCTCTCCTATATGATGATATCACTATTCTCTCTGTCCTCTCTATATGATGATATCACTATTCTCTCTGTTTTCCCCTGTATGATGATAGGACCATGATATTCGTTGGGGCATGGAATACAGAGCCGTGGGTCCTTTATACAGGGACATATTGCTTGTTACCTGTGTGTGTGTGGATGTGTTCAGTTAATAAAGCACAGCGATGTTCCGGATATCTTTCAGTGCAGTTTAAGGACCAATGTGTCCCAAATAGAGCATTAGCTGTCTGAAGCTTGCGCGAAAACTCACGCATGTTTTATGGACCAAGGCATTTTTTCAGCAGTAGACTATGTCTGTCGATTTGTTCAAGACTTAGACTGCATAAATAGTGCGTCTGTGTTCTTAGCTCTTCTTTCGCATTCAAAGAACTATCTGTACCCACACTGAGTACGGCATGCATTGGGGAAGGGCCTTCAGAACCATGCATCAAACTGGTAGAACCAGTGTGTCGCCATGTTCAATGTTTAGGCCAAAAATGGTACGCAATTTTTACGGCTTCTTCCATTCTCATTTAAGGACTAACTTGACCAAATACTGAACATCGACTGGCCTGCCACATGCACTAATCAGCTAGAAATGTTTTTATCCACCAAAATGGATTTTATAAATCATACATCGAAGACAAAGTATGCATATACTTTCTCCCTTACATACTATTGCATGTAGACCATATATGAACATGGACTAGTCTTAGATGTGCATTTGGCAACCATGCAAAATTTGTTCCTCAGTCCTGTTTTTGCCAGTAGATCAGTCGAAGTGTTGGTAAAGAGGTGATATACAGACCGTGTCTGTTTCTGGCCCTTCTCTGTGAACGACAATTGTGTAGGAACTGGCGTGGCGCGTCCAGCACGCTATAGGCATCAAACTCCTTTATGGTGTTGTATCCGTCGGTGCGTTTAATTCAAAGATCAGTGTATCTTCTGTCCTGTTGCCTTTTCCGGATCAATCTGTTTCAATACTAAATATGGGTTTAAGAAAACGGACAACACAGAGCTGTGGATGCGCATTAAATCGTCACCAGCGTGTACTTCAATCTACATAGTGTACGTCTCTGTTTCTGGCTTCTCCTATCGCCATTGAAGTGCCAGTGTGTTTGTCAGTCTACAGAGTGCACGCCTCTGTTTCTGGCCTTTTCTATTGCCATGGAAGCGCTAGTCTCTACAAAAACTGAGTATAAACTGGTCAGGTGCACCCACTATACAGTCTTATGCTTTATGTATCAAACTGCTTTACAGGTGTATCCGCTGGAGCATTTGGTTTAAGGACACGTACAGTATTTCTTCTACACTATTCTAACGCCATTTGAAGACCAGTCTGTTTTTAAAATGAGTATGATATAGACTTTGGCATGGACTACAGAGCCATTAATCTGTATTGCCTCCAACTGTCTCCTGTTAGTGTGCTGACGTGCATTACGATTAGGCCCCATATGGTCAGTCTCTGCTGTGGTCAGTCTCTGCTGTGCATAATGACTAGGCCCCATTTGGTCAGTCTCTGCTGTGGTCAGTCTCTGCTGTGTATAATGACAACGCCCCATATGGTCAGTCTCTGCTGGTGGTCAGTCTCTGCTGTTTATAATGACAAGGCTCCATACGGTCAGTCTCTGCTGTGGTCAGTCTCTGCTGTGTATAATGACAACGCCCCATACGGTCAGTCTCTGCTGTGTATAATGACAACGCCCCATATGGTCAGTCTCTGCTGTGGTCAGTCTCTGCTGTTTATAATGACAAGGCCCCATACGGTCAGTCTCTGCTGTGGTCAGTCTCTGCTGTGCATAACGACTAGGCCCCATATGGTCAGTCTCTGCTGTGCATAATGACCAGGACCCATATGGTCAGTCTCTGCTGTGCATAATGACCAGGCCCATATGGTCAGTGTCTGCTGTGCATAATGACTAGTCCCCATATGGTCAGTCTCTGCTGTGCATAATGACCAGGACCCATATGGTCAGTCTCTGCTGTGCATAATGACAAGGCCCCATATGGTCAGTCTCTGCTGTGCATAATGACCAGGCCCCATATGGTCAGTCTCTGCTGTGCACCTCTCCCATGACTATCTAAGGACCAATGTGTCCGAAAAATGATAATGAACTCGGCTGGGACATGCACGAAACAACAATGCTTGCATTACTTACTAAAGGCGCTTTTATCAGCGTGCCCGTTAATGTATTCCAACATTTGAGGAGTATTATGCATAGAAAGTGAGTACAATAGTACTTGGATGAATCATGATGTTGACTGCATCAAAATGATAGATACCACTGTGCCTCTCTATGAGTTCGATGATTAGGTAAAATATAGTAAGCTCCAGTATTGAGTCTTCCCAGTTCCTGTTTACAGAACCAATCTTCAGAAAAAATGTAGTATGAACTTGTCTGATGCGTCCACTAAACAGCCATGATCTTTTAAAAATAAGCATGTCCGCCAGTGGGTTGGGTTCATGGGCCACATACAGTACAATTGTTTATCTCCCTGTCGTCTTTCATTTTATGGACCAGTCTGCACCAAAACTGAATATGAAATGTGTTGAGGTATAGACTTCAAACTCAGTATCCAATTGGTCGTCATCATGTTCGTCAATGTGTGCAATGAATATGAAATGTGTTGAGGTATGGACTTCGAACTCCTTAGTATCCAATTAGTCGTTATCATGTTCGTTAATATGTGCAATGAATATGAAATGTGTTGAGGTATGGACTTCAGACTCATCAGTATCACACTGGTCGTTATCATGTTCGTCAACGTGTGCAGTGTGCAGTCTCTGCTTTGACCTTTCAGTTACTGTCATTTATGAGTCAGTGTGTGTGTGTGTGTGTGTGTGTGTGTGTGTGTGTGTGTGTGTGTGTGTGTGTGTGTGTGTGTGTCCATGGATCCCATGGAGCAATTGCTCGTTTATTTTCGTCGTCCTGAGTCTTTTGTATCTTGCATGAAGAAGACCTAAGAGGTCGAAACGCGTCGTATTTTGTCTTGTGATTCGTTTGTCTTCGTTTTCGTGGCGGTTCGCTATTAATTATGTTTAAAACTTCTGTACATTGTGTGGGTCATTAGACCTGCTATGTTCACAGAGATGAGGAGAGACGTTAAAAAGTGAAAGAATAGGACATCGAACACAGGCTGGAAGGAGAAGCTGTGGGTTTAACTCACCTGAATAATAGAATGTGAAACTGCCACCACAGAGGATGGACTGCTGTGGTCCAACAGGCATTTGACCAGGTCAAGCGCACCTCCACAGAGGATGGACTGTTGTTGGGTCCAACAGGCACTGGACCAGGCCAAGCACGCACCTCCACAGAGGATGGACTGTTGTGGTCCAACAGGCACTGGACCAGGTCAAGCGCACCTCCACAGAGGATGGACTTGTGTGGTCCGACAGGCACTGGACCAGGTCAAGCGCACCTCCAGAGAGGAGGCCTTAACACCAAAGACCAAGGCAGATCACCATGATCGCACCCTTGTGACTCTGACATACCATCCTCACAACCTGGAAATCAAGAAAAATCTTTTCAAGAAGTTTTCTATCCTACAGACTGATCCCAAAGTTGGCAAGACATTCAAGGAACCTCCTCTGATGGCCTTCAAACGAGTCCAAAACCTGGGCGATCATCTGGTTCAGTCGTCATTCCGACCCACAGACACCCCCCCCCCCCCCTCTCCCCGAAACCACTACTCCCTGGACAACAGCTGCTGTGACAGACAAAAGTGCAAATGCTGTCCCTTCCTCAGCACTACCACGCTCACCTTCAAAGGGACCTCAGGACGCCATTTCACCATGAGGAGCAGTTTCATCTGCCAAAACAGTGATTTGGTAAATGTAGTCCACTGCAGCCTGGGCGGTCGCATCTACGTAGGCGAGACATACCGCACACTGGAAGAACGCTGCAAAGAGCACAGGGACAGCATCCTCCAGAAAAAAGCAACCCCCCCTGTGCTGTACACTTCAACACCGATCCCCACAGCATAACCCACTTCTCCATATCAGTGGTCTGGCGCAACAGCACTGGTGACTCCTTCAAGAGAAAACATGGAGAAACAGATCATCCACCATCTCGGTACTACAGCACCAGATGGCCTCAACATCAAAGACTAAACCAAATCACAGCCTCCCCCGTCCCCATCTTTCCCCTTTCCCTCCCCTCCCACCTCGTTTTCCGCTTCCCCCACCCCCCTTCCTCTCACTATTTACGTTCAAATGCATTACGTCATCATGCAGTGATGAAATTGTGATCTTTACGTAATGCATTGAAGACTCTACGAGTCGAAGTACACAACGTAGAGGTACACAACTCCATATCTCTCAAATGGGTTCACAGTTTTTTTTTTTCCGTTGTTTTGCATCCATATGTAAACTACGACTGGAGGGGGAAAATGTTACGCTAAATGTGACTGCATCATAATGCGCTACAATATACATGCATCTCTGCACTTGTCTGTCTGTCCATCTGCTGTCTCTGCCTGTCTGTCTGTCTCTCTCTCTCTCTCTCTCTCTCTCTCTCTCTCTCTCTCTCTCTCTCTCTCTCTCTCTCTCTCTCTCTCTCTTAGCAAAGATGGTTAAACCATGTGCACAATAATAAAAGATTTGGTTTTACAGAACGTTTGGGCAACTCTCATGGTCTGAAATCTTACATAACTTTAGAAGTGGATAGACACTTTAATACATAATGGCAACATTTAGACATGAATATCGGAATTAGCAGTACATCAATTCAGATACAAAACCTGTGTTAATGGCAATGCTTTGCTTTGTCCTCTTTGTAAAGAGTCACAAGAAAATCTCTCCTCTCTCTCTCTCTCTCTCTCTCTCTCTCTCTCTCTCTCTCTCTCTCTCTCTCTCTCTCTCTCTCTCTCTCTCTCTCTCTCTCTCTCTCTCTCTCTCTCTCTCTCTCTCTCTCTCTCTCTCTCTCCTGCAGGTAGTCCAAAAACACTCTGGTATGAATGTCCCGTAACGCATCACCCCAAAAGGCATCATCAACAGGGCGGACGGAGCATTTTGCTTCTGTTAGGAACTATACTGACCGGTCATAATTTCGTCACGAGGAGCACATGCAGACATCGTATTAGACGGTTAACTTTAGCCGAAAGAGAGAGAGAGAGAGAGAGAGAGAGAGAGAGAGAGAGAGAGAGAGAGAGAGAGAGAGAGAGAGAGAGGGGGGGTGGAGGCTAAAAAGTACTCGCTACGTCACTGTGCTAACCCACTTGCACTGAAGTGTTTAGGCGTTTATCAGAAAGAAACAAAGCCATAAACTGCCACTGCTTGCCATTGCAACGACCACAATGACTGGTTTGAGGGTTGTTTCCCCCTACCACTCAGGTGCTCTAAGTGCCTTCTTGCGCTAACTACGACAGTACAAGAAGAAGTCTGAAAAGAAACCCCCTAGTTCATCTCCCACAGAGAGTCAGTGGTTCATCTCCCACAGACAGTCAGTGGTTGATCTCCCACAGACAGTCAGTGGTACATCTCCCACAGACAGTCAGTGGTACATCTCCCACAGACAGTCAGTGGTTCATCATCTCCCACAGACAGTCAGTGGTTCATCTCCCACAGACAGTCAGTGGTTCATCTCCCACAGACAGTCAGTGGTTCATCTCCCAGTCAGTGGTTCAGTCAGTGGCGGATATAGGCCTCACGATCGTCAGGCACTGTGTTTCTACTACTGCTACACACTACCACTGCCACCACCACCACCACCACCACCACTACTATTGCTTCTTCTACTACTGCTACAACTACCACTGTCACTACCACTACTATTGTTTCTTCTACTACTGCTACACTTACCACCGTCACACCACCACCACTGCCACCACCACTACTATTGCTTCTTCTACTACTGCTACAACTACCACCGCCACCACCACTACTATCGCTTCTTCTACTACTGCTACAACAACTACCACCGCCGCCACCGCCACTGCCACCACTACTACTATTGTTTCTTCTACTACTGCTACAACTACAACCGCCACCACCACCACTTCCACCACCACCACCGCCACCTCCACTACTATTGCTTCTTCTACTACTGCTATAATTACCACTGCCACCACCACTACTTTGACTTCTATTACTGCCACAACTACCATCGCCACCACCACCACTGCCACCACCACTACTATTGCTTCTTCTACTACTGCTGCTGGTATTACTATTACTATCACCACTCACTCCTACTACTACTACTACTACTACTACTACTACTACTACTACTAACTATTGTTGTTTCTAAAATCGCCGGGCGATCGATTGCATATGAATGTTTTGAATTCTGTTGTTGGCGATGAAGAAAAACGCGCCCCTTCCTATCTGCACCGGAACGCTAATGATCTAATTTTTAAACTGAATGTAAAGGATTTTGTTTCGTACGTTTGTTCTTTTGATTTATATGTCTGATGGAGACATTCCTTGCAGAATTTAATTCTAACATATTTGCTGTATTTTTAACATTTTGTGTTTCTGCTGTAAAATTCACGACTCAGGGGAGGCGATCTGGTGGTTTGGTATGTCTGATTAGAAATGACTTTTTACCATATGTTGAACAAGTTCATATCAAATCTCGAAACTGTGGTGTATTCTTGTTAAAAAAAAAACAACCAAACAACCAACCAAACAAACAAAAACAAAAGAACACTTGTTTGATGTGGACAGAAATGTTCTATATATTTATTTCCTATGTACCTCCTGCGGGTTCGCCGAATTATGTTTATTTTGAGAGTGAAAATGGTATAGCAATTCTGGAGGATTACATAACTGATTGTATATTGACCAATAATGACGTGCATGTGTTGTGTGGAGATATGAATAGCAGGACTTCAAACATTTCACATGTTTGTCAGAGAATAGATAATGATACTATTTTCGAGTTGCAATGTGCGAGTCATCCATTAAATGTTGATACATGTTCCCAGCATAAATCGTTGAATAATTATGGTAAACTGTTATTTAATATGTGTACTGCTGGTAGATTTGGGTATTCTTAATGGATTGTGTCACAGCGACTTTGTAAGTCGTTACACATATGTGTCAGGAAGTGGTTGCAGTGTTAATGATTATCTTATGATGTCTTGTGAATTACTTGCGTGTTTAAGTGATTCGACAATGTATGTCCAAGGGTCACAAATACTCATTTTTTTTTTTTTTTTCAAATTCCCGAAAAGAACATAAATTCATGTGAAACATTCATCAGTTCCTGAGACCCAGGAGAGAGAGTCAACCAGTGGGAAACGATCGCTGCCTTTTACTGAAGGGACATACAGAATACAGAGCGACAATTCGTGTCTGAAGATCATACTTCTTTCAGCTTCTTCTTCATAAAATAACACACACACACACACACCCGTCCTCCCCCCTCCCCCTCGTCCCCCCCTCCCCCCCCCCCCATCCCATCGCCTGCTCCAGCCTCACCCCTATGCCACTGTCTACACTCACCCGCCCCTCCCACCTCCCAAGAACCACGTCTTACCGGAGATACTGACGCTGTTCCTGAATTGTCATACTGAAGAGGAAAGGGGCTGCCAGACCACTCTCCTGCAAGTGGAATGATAATACACGGTGACTACCTCTGTGCAGAGCCAAGTCTCTCCTGCACTGGTGTGTTTTCACAACACTCATCTGTCTAAAGAGCGACTATCAGCTGTTCTGTTACTGCTAAACCATGAAATGCGATTTGTTTCCTTTCCCATATTGAGAGCACTCGGCAGCCATATACACGCTAAACTCACCAAATCATATAGCGCTCAGCTAATATCATTCCTGGTAGATGATCACTTCATGGTGGGAGGTTGGTGACTGTAATTTGCCCAACAAAATTATACCTTCTTCTCCTTCCTTTTTGTGATGGAATCCTTTACTAGTCAGCCGACTAGACAAACTAGGCATGAAATAAAGCATTGGATAAGTGAAAGATGTACATGAATTATTATTGCCCTGATGAAACATAAATTAAATAGATAAGTCGGTAATCGAATAAATTAAGAACTGAATAACTGATGCAAATCAATGTTGATGTACATGAGTAAACTGTTATAAAAATGTGTGTGGACACAACAGGTGTATTCAAAATGGAAATTTAATGAACAAATGAAAACCAAACCGATCCCACTAAAGATGTGATCCCTGACATGAAATACATAAATGAATAGAATGATATATGGACCTTTGATAATCCATCTGACGGGACTGAGAAAATAAACGATTAGATAAACGTTAGAATAAATGAATGAGTGAATGAATTTATTTACCAAAATGTTACAAATAACTGAATAACCAAACCAAAGCTTGACAACGAATGGATCATTAAAAAAAAAAAAAAAAAAAAAAAAGAAAAATGATGACGAAGAAACATAAAACAACCATAGCTTCCACTGCAGCCCTGACTGAATCCTGGACATTCCCTAGAAGGAAGGTGCAGCACAACCCTGTCATGTTGTCACACTAGAATGGAACTCTAACTCTAACACATCATCTTCGTCATCCCCATCCTCATTCATATTAGAAAGGACTGCGTTTCACATATGAGACCATCCATCACGGCGACGTATTGTCGAATTTCTACCAACAAGGTCCGACCAGCGCGTTGGGCTACTGCGTCAGTCCGACATCTGCTGGATCGTGACCATGATACCCCCTTCTCACACTCCCTCGTCTTAGTCATTTATCCATATCGGTTTCTATAGGAGGAAACAGGTCTACAATTATTGTCTGTCTGGCACTCTGTCTCTATGTTTATCTCTCTCTTTTTGTCTGTCTGTCTGTCTGTCTGTCTGTCTGTCTCTCTCTCTCTCTCTCTCTCTCTCTCTCTCTCTCTCTCTCTCTCTCTCTCTCTCTCTCTCTCTCCAATATTCTTTAATTGTAAGGAGATAGTGACAATCTTGAAAAATACATGTAGAAGATAGTACTTTTCGTACAGTATTTTAGGGACTGTTTTGTAGTATATGGCGAAAACAATGCTGACAATAAAATATGAAACATATCACAAACCACACAGGGGGGTTAGTAAAAAAAAAAGACTCGAAGCCACCAACGGTCGTTGATAGCTCATATATTTTTCTGTACTTCTAGAGTTGAGAGCTTGAAATAACACTGGTCACTATACGTAGATGCAAAACATCCAAAACAAATAACGTGTGACCTTAGACATTCTCCCCACCTTGAAGTCTCTGTAAAATCAGTTCTGTAGAGACTCCCAACAATAATAATAATAACAATAATTGACCTTTTCTTTGAAAACATAGTTCGAGTGTTCCAACTGCAAGGAGAGTTGAAGATCCATCTTGATGAGGTTTCTTTAACTTATTTATAGTCCCATTAATGAAAATGTATTAATTCAAAGTTATGTTCAGCATATTAGTTCAAAGTTATATTAGAGCACACGTACTGAACAGTTAAATTCATATTCAATTTGATACTCTGTTTAACATGGGGGAAGAGGTAGGTGGATTTGTTGGTTGAAGATTACGTTAATTGTTTTTGTTACATCAGCAGACAGAGCCACCTTCCATCACCTGAACCGTACTAAAATTCCAGGTAAGTCAGGTATCAACTAGGACCTGACTCCAAACAATCATTCAATGAAACTCCATTAAACCCTTTGGCTGAAGCATCAAACACTGGACGAATCTTTGTTGTCAGACTAGACTCCTCGACCACAGGATGATGTGGCAAATTAAATACTGGGTAAGAGCAAACCATATCATCTTGAGGAATCTCTTCAATCATGTTTTCTCTCAACATATCGCAGAAAACCTCATGATATCTAGATTCCAATTGAGGATCCTTGCTGAGTTTACGACTCGAGTGACCCAAAGGAGACTGAGCCAGCTTTTCATTGTCAAGAAGTGTGGGTCTCATATCCTCAGCCTTCCATGGAAGAGACACCTCATATCTGTCTCCAGAGAACTGAACCTTTTTTGTTGAAATCATCCAACACCGGATCAACTACTGGAGACTCTCTGTCACATATGCCAACTGACTCCAAGTCCCCCAAAATATTCAAACTGGACTCTGAAATCTCCATGCAAAAACAACTGATGAGAAATACCAGTTTTGTCAAAGACATCTTTGGTTCCAGGCAAAGGACCAGACAAAAAATCCAACCAAACACTGACCGCTGAGCAACCAGACCCTCAGACAAGAACACCATCTCAGGTGTTATCAGCTTCCAGTAGGCATCAAGACCCAAGAATATCCACTTTTACTTCACCATCCTCATGAACATCAACAAACTCAATGTTTTTGCCAAACGATGTCAGCACAGTTTGAGCGATAGCTGGACGGTACATGGGAGCACAAATAGTAGGAATCTCAGTAGCCTTCACAGACACCTTTCCTTCAGACCCCTGTAAATTTAGCTGTACACATTCTTCTGTTCAGCATGGCTGATTTGATCCTTGCCAAAGGCAGCATAAGCTAGACTCTGAGACCCAACCCAGTCAGGCTGAATTCTGTTCACTAGATCACTTGAAATGTAAGTTATAAGCAAGACTTTGAGACCCAACCCACTCAGGCTGAATTCTGTTCACTAGATTACTTGAAATGTAAGTTCTATCAGACCCAGTGTCAAACAAGACGACAGCTTCAGTGATTCCACACTTTCCATGCACTGAAACACGGGCAGTTTGCAAAAAAACATGGGAAGAAGCCTTTTCAGAGATAGTGTTCACA